>BGPR01002397.1:32773-47672 GCA_013235015.1 Araneus ventricosus | reverse complement strand
CTTTCCGCGACCATAGGTTGGGAACCGCTGCTGTAGACTTATCAAAATAAGCAAATTGCTATTCAAAATAAATGAATAAAAAACTAGTCGAAAGTCTTTTTTGGTACAAAAGTGCAGTAGCAAGAGCTGTTGATGGCCGAGACGAAATGAATATCCTCCTTTGTGATGATGGAGGCTGAAAATACTCCGCAAACTCGTTAGTTTTTACAACGAATGCAATCATTCTGTAATGTTTTCTGTTTCATGTGAGGATTAGTTTCAATCGTTTGAAAGACACAACAAGCCACCAAGTGGTTATGTGTAATAATTTGGAAGCATTGTATATTTCTAAAGGGTGCTAGTTTGGGTTGAAAGTTTTCAGTGTTTGTAATTATTTACAGAGGAGAAGCCTTAAATATCGAAATATTGATCTGAGGGGCCGTCCACAAATGATGTCACGCTCCACAAATGATGGAGTTCGTGAAATTGTGTCAAGGGGGAGGGATTAACAAGAAGTGTGACATCACACATTTTGGTTAAAATAAAAACATGTAAAATCAGCAGACTAAATTTTGAAGTTATTTTGAAATTACCAGAATTTGAGGGTATTTTTTTAATCGGGGCTAAAACAACTTTCATATGATTTTTGTCTCTCTTATATTCCTTTCTTTTCGAAAAATTCGTACAGGGTAGGTTCTGAGAATATGGTAGCAGCAAAAATTCTTCACCATTAGAAGAAAACCTTCCCCTGTCACACCCTTGAAATGTCCAACAAAAGATACTTCGCCCAACCTGGGTGAGTGGTAGAACTGGTAGTGGCACAAACAAGTTGATCTCATTGAGGCGGGTTTTTTTAATTCAATCTGTTTGAGTATTTTGTATTCATAAAGTAAAGATAAAATTTAAAGGAAAATATATGAAATTCCAAAATACTGTTTACAATTGCTCTTTTATATTAATATTTTATTACTATTGTATATTAATTAGGTTTTTTGTTGTAAACCTTAATCTTATTTCATACAAAATAAGTACACATATGATCATTATTATTGTTATGCTCAGAAATGTCATTAAAACACATAGTTAAAGTTTAAAAACAAAATTTGAAATATGATCTATAACGTAGTGCTTTGTTTCTGAACTGCAAGTGTATGTTTATGTAATATAGCTCGACATGTGGGGAGGTAAAGTGTGACACTTTGTGACAAATGAGGGGAGGGGGGTCAAAAATATTGAAGAAAATTGTGACATCATTTATGGACAGCCCCTGAATTATTTTTTATAAACATTTATCTAATACAAGCCAACAATCTATATTTTAGTTTTGTTATTTTGAATTTGTTTGTTCTACAACTTTAAAAGAAATAAATTCTGCAGCTGCTGTCTGATTTAAATTATTGTGAACATTCTTTTAATAACTACTTTGTGATCTCATCGCACTATAAACCAGTGGAAAGCTTCCCTTTCTTACCAAGCGGTGGGCTTGGGCAATTTCAATTAGCTACATGCATGTTATCAATTTATGGTGCTGAGTTGAAGTTTTACTATTTAAAATAATCTAGTTTATTTATTAATTTGTAGAAGATTAGTCAATTTTTTTAAGTTTCTTTGTCAGTCCATTAACATTTCAAGTTCGGATTTCATTTCACACTTTTATTCGAGATGAAAAATCGAAATTTCGCAGTGGAGACTGAGACTTTTTATACCTGTCTTTTAAGTGTTCATTTTTTTATTACTTATATTCGGATTTAATATAGGGTATTAGTGAAGAGTGTTTGTATCTTTTTATATTGCATTTCGATTTATGTAGTATCTAGATTGATGTAAAAGTTATTCTCTTAAAGCCGAGCATAGGCATGTTTAGTTTGCGGTCCTTTGGGAAACTTTTTCTGGGTTGCATCTTGTATTCTTAGTAGGGTTGCCATAATTGGCAAGCATTGATACGGGACTTTTAAGTGCTAAATAAATAAAACATGAAAAAAGTGGGTAGGTAATGGTTTATTTTACTATGATAAACAAATCAATAAAGTTTAACCAATCTAATAAAATGAACACGTAGAATAATAAAAGACATGCGAGGCTCATTCTTTTTAGCCCAATCATACTTTTGAGTTAATTTTATTTTCTTAAATATATCATTTTCTTCCTTCACATAATTATAAAATTGGGTGTCAGTCATTTTAAAATTATAATGACGCAGAGTTTAGGGAGAAAAAGGGACAAATAGTAATACGGGATTGAGTAGTGAAGTGCGGTGATGGTCCGGGACGTATGGCAACCCTAAATCTTAGTGTTTTCTTGAAGACGGCTCTCTTCTCTGTGACTCGTCCCCAAAGAAGAACTTTATCACAATGTGTCAGCCCATGTATTTATTCCCCGTAAACGTTTTTAGTGGCGAGACCATGCGCTTCCTATCTGCAACTTCCGCTCATTTTTCTGGCCTGAAAGGTTTCTTATCCCTTCAGCGACTAATAGCTTTAAATAAGTCGGCGCATCGCAGAGCTGATAATGAGTACTTAACTCTTCTCCCAGGTTCGGTTATCTCCTCCTAATTCTGCTGAGCTGTCGAGGTCAAAAACCCAGATGATCCCTCCCCATGCCAGAATTATCCTCTTCCTTTCGAGGCCAGTGAAAGTGACGGGAACAAAGGACGCGGGCAGCCGGCCGGATAGGGAACATCTTCCGGATCTCGAGGTCAGAACTCGGGGTAATTAACGAGAACTGCTCTTTTTTTCTTGTGAACTCCAAGATCTCTCTTTCGAGTGTTTTATTCGAAGAAACCTGTTTGCCCGTTCGTTGATCACAGGGCTGTCTTTTAAGGTCCCTCTTTCATTCGTACGCTTATTGTCTCTGACTCATTTAGATTTTTGCTTGCATAGAAAGACTTTGCTGCAGAAGGGATGTCGATGGCGGCGGATAAGAGTGTTGATGAATGTACTGTGGAAATGAACATTAAAAGACGCCTTGAATGAGTTTTGGCACAAAGTCTTTACTTCTTGATTCGTTTAAGGTATCCGACTGTGTTCGGAGTCATTTTTTTGAAAAATAACTTATATATATTTTTAATGTTATTTTTCAAATGCATATGTTTTAAAACTATGAAAATATTGTAAAATAAGGCTTTCAAAATATTTTTTTTTAAAAATTGAGAAATTTGAAGAAAAAGGACTAAAATATTTGCCTTACGCTAACAGCCATAGACAAAATCATATTCTAAATATACATAAATCCTTGTAGGAATACATTTTTATGAGAGTTTTCTGTGTTATGCTCTAAATTATTTCTTGTAATTCAAAATAGTTTTGAGATATAGCTGAACATAGTTACCAAACTGGTAATTTTTCATAAAAACTGCTTTTCGTTTATATTTAAGCACTTAAAAATGATACTTGATTTTGAAATTGACATTAGTTTTTTAGAGGAAAACATCAAGCATATTACAGAAAACAATCTCGGAAAATTTCATATCAATACTTGAATAACTTTTTGAGAAATCATTGTTACGGTCGACAGTTTTCCTCAAAAATATCATTTCTCAGAAAACACATTTAAAGTTTTCATGCAACATAAAATAATGCTTACAGTTCGGTAATAAAACAGCTGTAACTCCGTTTGTAATTCACGAAGAGTAAAAAGTGAGACAGTTTTAGAAATCTGGTTAAACAGGCTACAAAATTAAGTCATAAACTTTTTTTTGATAATTTCATCAAAAACGACGATTTTAAACCAGTCCGATACCTTAACTCGATTCAAACCAATTACAGGCTTTCATTAAGGCGACAGCAATATGTTGCAATAGTTTCAAAAATTGATTGTTTTTAGCTTAATATCCTCAACTGTGGAACAGTTATGGATTAAACAATGTATGTGTCGTGTAGCTGCAGAAGTGGCCATCTCCAAATAAGAAATATTTGAGAAAAATGGATTATCTGTGGCTGTCTTTTAAGGTCCCCCTTTTATTCGTGCGCTTTATTGTCTCTGACTCATTTAGATTTTTGCTTGCATGGAAAGACTGTTTGCTGCAGAAGAGATGTCGATGGCGTCGGATAAGAGTGTTGATGAATGTACTGTGGAAATGAACATTAAAGGACGTCTTTTCCCTTCATAGCTCTACTCGCATTGAATGAGTTTTGGCTCAAAGTCTTTACTTCTTGATTCAAACCAATTATTAAGGCGACAGCAAAATGTTACAATCGCTTCAAAAATTAATTGTTTTCAGCTTAATATCCTCAACTGTGGAACAGTTATCGATTAAACAATATATGTGTCGTGTAGCTGCAAAAGTGGCCATCTCCAAACAAGAAATATTTGACAAAAATGGATTTTCTGTCACCTAGTCAAAATGAAATTTAAAAAATAAACTATGGCATTCGATAAACTATGGCATTCGAAGCGTTTAGGCAATGCGTTCTAGTATGCAATTTATGATGGTGAGATATTAAGTGGGTCAAATTGACTTATAATCTTTCCAAAAGCGTATTTTTTAAAAGTGGGGATGGCTAATTTTGCAACTACACGACACATATGTCTTAATTGATCTTGGTGATAGGATATGTTGTTCTCATTACCAAAACAAATGACAAAATTTAAGCAAACTTTAAAAAAAAATCAATTCTAACATATATTTAACTTGTTATGTAAGTCTAACACGCTTGATGCGTAGTTTTAAAAGATTTTTTATTTTAATGACGTACGAAATTAACCAAGTCTTTTATTGTTTGATGTTTTGCAACTTTGAGTAATCTTCTATGCTTCATTAACCTCTGAAAGAAAAGAAAAAACGACTGTTTTGCATTTCTGCGTTTGAGAATCGTAAAGCAATAATGTAAAGAGATGAAAACTGACTGAAATGTTTATATTTGGAAGACGAAGAAAAAGTTTCAGTCCGCATTTCACGTTTTTTGATTCTCGGAACTTAATCGTACTTTACACATGACGGCTCATTTTTCATCAAGAAAACTATATGTTTACGGAATTTGTGAGAACTTGTTGATGTAAAAAAATATGTTTTAAAACCTAACTTCAGGACACATCATCATTCATTGTCTCTGGTAAGTATTCTCCGGTCAGAAGGTAACTCGTATCTCGTGACAGTTTTCCTGTTCTGGATTTGTTTACCCTCTTCCGATGGAGAGCAGATGTTTTCTCCCACCAAAGCGTGACTGGAGATACAGTGTCTCAGTGTGGTGAGGTAGAGGTACATCACATCCCGGCTCCTATTTCTCGGCAAGGTGGTCACTGATGCGTCCCGAAACAATCTATAACCTCTTTCACCTTCAGTGTCACTCAGCCGGCCTTTTCGCCGAGATAAGAACTGGGGAGATTTGTGGTCTTAAGGAATAAATTATTGTTTTCTCTTCAATTTTATCTCCTTTTGTTTGCTCTCTTTGATTTATTGTATTTCATTCAAGACAGTTTTCGCATCAGAGATAGAATAATATCTCTTGCTTTTGGATGGTTTTTTTTTTCATATCCCAAGATTGTTTTAAGAACGGTATTGGAAAACGTTTTTGCTAACTCAATTCTAACATTTTTCTCAAGGTTGTAAAACTTTGATATTGATATTTATAATTGTTATTTAAGGAAGAGTTCCATTTTATTCTTTTTTACTTTGGGGAATCTGTAATTACATAACTCATTTGTAATTGAATCGTTAATTGCAGGAACTACATGGGAATTTTTTTCTCCTTTAAAATTGCGTTCATGCTGTTTCCTCATTCTAAAGAGAAATGTCAAGAGGCGCATTTTAAGAATATAAAAAAATTTTTACTGTTTTCTCATTCTAAAGAGAAATGTCAAGAGTCACATTATAAGGGTATAAAAAAATGTTAATCATGGTTTTTAAGAATTAATCAGTTCTTCTAAATCTCCCAGTTTTTGATATTATTGACTTGTGTGGTTTCTGTAATCAACGATTCAATTATTTGCGAACATTTAACAAGCAAATAAATAAATAAATAAAATTAACTTTTATCACAATCCTCTTCTATATATTGTGAGCCTCTTGTAATTATTACACAAGGAACATTTTAATCATTACTGCATTCAACAAACATCTAATAATGTTGGATCCCCAAGAATGATTGCCAGTTCAATAAGAATTTCATAATAACCAAAAAGTGGCTTTTGCGCCCAAAAAACTCTTCTGTTGATCTGTTCTAACTATTTTAAGAGGCAGCGGTGGCCTAGTGGTAAGGTCTCGACTTCGGGGCAGGTTCGAAACCCGATTCCACTGAATATCCATCGTGTTTTGAGCCTGTCGCACGTTAAGTCATGCTTTGGAGGCCAAACGTCCATCTGTTGGTGCGGAAGTTTGGAGAGGGGTGCTCAAAATTACGAGTCTCATCCCAAAATAGCCCTCGTGTTGCTTCAAAACGGGACGTTAATATAACTAAATTAACCTAACGATCTTAAACGTATTGCCTTCCTAATTTTAACACTGTGCCTGATAAAGTTCGATGCTGTAAATACATAGTAACGCAAGGATACACGAAAATAAATGTTTTCGCTCTGAAAAATTGAGTTCATTTTATTTGGCTGGCCAAAATGGTCTAATTACCATACTCGCATTTGTTATCGAGACGTTTTGGACAGGTGTGCTACGGAATACGGAAAAACTAATATGAATTTTTCTTTTTAACTGGCATCTACCCCGATGAAAAAGAAGGGAGCAGGCAGAAGTTTCTCTGGCGAAATTAGAGATCAGCAGTTTCTTCGAAAGTGTTTTTTCCTCCGTTTTACGGACGTCACAATCACTTCATTAATTCATCGCTTCTTTTTCCATTTCCCCTTCTAATTCGGGACCTTTGGGTCTCCTCCAGGAGCGTGATGGATGATACCACCGACTCGTTAGAGAGCCTCCACAATCGGAATTCCACAGACCCCGGAGAAAAGCCTTTCTCCCACTCTGTTTGTTGGGAGAGGGTCCGTCACACGCGGAATCAAGTCAAGGCTCCCCTCTGAGTTCGCAGATAGGAATCTGCTATTTTTCCGACAATGTTGTCGCTAAAAGGACGTTCTCTCGCAACTGGGACATCAACAATTCTCTCCTATTTCCATCGACCCCACTGTTTCTGTAGCCGAGTAACCTTGTGAACTGGTGCACGAAATCCCGTGATTCCGGACGGGGAGTGTCCCTCCCTCTTCGCGTGTCCATTGTGGGAGTCCCGTTTCCGAATCGAGTGCGTGGCCGGCGGGATTCGATTTCGGTTTGCTCGGAATACGGAATGAAGGATGGAACAATGAAGGACTCTGTAGCGAGTGCCAGGGAATGAAGTGGATTTTAAATTAAGAAAAGTGGCTGCCGACTCCGGCTCAATTGATTCATTCTCTGGAGGGAAAAGTCGTTATCGGCTCTGTGTGATCGCGTATTGTTTTATGCCGTTAATATGAGCCTTTATGGCGTACAATTGACTGTTTATGGCCTCTTTAATGGTCCTTTCTGGTATCGGATCTCTGCTATAATCTTGATTTAAAAAATGTACTCGCATTGCCTTTCCCAATCATTAGCAATACCAGGATTGTCTGAAATCTTTCAAATCGATAAAACATCATCTGGCTACTGTTGTCTTGAATCAAATACTCGATAATCAATGCTTTGTGAAATATGGCAACATATATATATATATATATATATAACGTATCCGTGGTTGTAGTCGTTGAAAATAAACAGGCCGAGCAAATAACTACCTCTTATTTTATTATCAATAGGAGAGTGGTGGATATACGTGCATCTCCGTTTAGGTTACAAGCGAAAGTGCGCAGCAAAATCCCTGTATTCTCTCGGATAAGGGAATAACATATTGACACGTGATCAAAGTGAAGGGAATATTGGGTATTTTTAATAAGTTACGTAGGCGTTTCAGGGAAAAAGCCTGGTGCCAAAGAGACGCCGTTATGATTTCCAGTGGGCACGTGAAAGCGATTAAATATTCTTTTAGTAATAAACATGCCAAAACGAGAGATTTAATATACCTCCATCGCGGGAAAAGAACGAAACTGGAGTTTCAGAAAAGTGATTTTGGAATACATTAAGATTTTAAAATATATAATATTAGAATTTGGAATAAAATTAAGCGACATTATTATATATATATATATATATGTAATAATCTCACTTAATTTTGCTTTAAATTCTAATATTATATATTTTAAAATCTTAGTACTATATTGATGAATTCCGAAATCGCTTTTCTTAAACTCCAGTTTCGTTCTTTTCCCGCGCTGGAGGTATATTAAATCTCTCATTTTGGCATGTTTATTACTAGAAGAATATTTTAATCGCTTCCACGCGCACGCATAAATCGAGAATTCTTTTCCAGACTTTTCCCTAAAACACTTACGTAATATACTAAAAATAGCTATTATTCCCTTCACTTTGATCATGTGTCTATCTGTTAAACCCCTACATGAGAAAAAGCAGGGATTTTCTGTTCTCTTTTGGCTTGAAAACTTCAACTAAGATGCACGTATGTCCTCCTGGCGTGTATATACATATAAAGTAAGTTCTCTTTTAATGGAACTTATCATTTGAAATTATATTGTACTTCTTATTTCCCTTATCTTAAATATATTTTTAATTATTTAAAAATTTTCTCATATCTTTTGGAGAAGGGGCATTATTTAATTCCACACTCGAAACTTATTTGGTATAGAATAGGCAGACAAATAATTGATCAAAGATCGATTAAGATTATTCTCTAATCTTGTTTCTGTATTAATTTGATACCATACTTGTAATACAGTATGGCGTATGATATTAATAAATATTAAGCTAAAATTATCCAAAGAGGAATGAGGAAATTCAAAAGTCATATTGACAAAGGGATATATGACCTGTAAAGGCCGCTCTATTCTAAAAGGTGCTTAAAGGTGGGGGGGGGAGTAAAATTATAATTAGTGAGCAAATATTAGTTGTACACACTCAATTGACTTATAACTGTACTCAAAGCCGCATACCGAAAAATTCCTCGAAGGTTATGTTCTAATAGTATTGCACGTTTTATGGCAGATACGTACTAACCGGTGTGTATTTTCAATCATTCATAAGGTCAGTAGATCATACAGTGACGTTTTCTGTTGATTGTCAATCATCGTCACGCACACCAAAGTTTTGATAGTCGTCTGCAGATTTCTTTCTATAAAAGAATGGAGTCGGTTCACTTGGCATCACAGTCACGTGACAAACGTAACTGCGCATATCATCCAGCATCTTAACCAACGCTATGCTGTGTCCTTTTTCGTCCTGTAGCAATTCTTTAATGTAATTGTTGTGGCGCATTTGACTTGTATCGCATAAATTGTTTCCATTGTGGATTAATTTAAATGATAGGGGAAGGTTAAAGCGGAAGTGTCATTCTCATTCGTTTGTTGCTAAATACGCCAAAGTTGAACGGTCTGTGTATGATTTCCGAAAAGGTTGGATCTATTTCTTTAACGGCTGATAAGCGTTTTTGTACCGCTTTTCGCGCCGGGTGGTTTATACAAGGAGTAATATGCCTTGTGGCCGAAGTGTTCTACTAAAGATTTTTTCACCAAATTTTTTTATTTTCTAGTAGCACAAGCAGTTGTGTCGCTTTCAATTTTAGATTTTGATGTAAATATATTTTTAGTGTGCTCTGTTTTATAGCAAATTTTTGGGGAGAATTTTGAAACATCCAATGCTCTACCTCCTTCGAAAGCACTGTGTGAAACGAAGGGACCACCTGTTTCTTTTAACCCTTTCCGATGCAGTGGTCACAAAAGAGGTCACCAATTTTGAAATTTTCTAAAAAAATATTCCCTTTCCACTTTGAAACCCTTCAAATTGCAGAAAAAGGCAGCCAATAGTTCTCCTTTTCGAATGTAGATGGCAGCACATTCAAATATCCTTTAATTTTGGAATAAATATATATTTAAAATGACCAAACTACGTGACTCGGAGATGGGAATTTTTTTGAGTTCTTGACGTTTACAATTTTAGCAAATTCACCCGACCATTTTCCTGTAATGTTCTTGAAGTATTGATTTATGATCTTCTGTAAACTTCCACAATTATTTGTGTTGAGCGTATCAAGATGGTTATCCCCATAGGTGTCCTCATAAGGGGGGACGACTCTCCCTCCTCAGAATGGGGCAAGTTAAGAAAATTTTTTTGTAGATTCTATGTCCAGACAAGAAACTAACCCCAGTCATGATGTTTTTTCTTTATATTTCAAGAATTTTATCACTTTGCGTCAGAAAGGGTTAATTAAATTACGAGTCGGATTTCGTATTTTGTTCGTTTTTTCGAATCGTCTCCGGCGTAAAAATGTGTAGTTCCCGAATAGTATTGATTTTAAGCTAATTTTATGGACTAAGGACTCCTGTCGGCGGTTTGCTATAAAGGAACTTGCAAATTCGTTTGCACGGATGCCGGCAGAATTCACTGTGTGTCTGAAATTGAAACGAGTTGCTTTTTAGTTCAATGGAAAGATGCATTCGCGAGGGTTTATGTAAGAGGCCCTTTGAAGAGATAAATATTTTGAAAGCAAGTAGGCAGCAGAAATGGACCCAAACAGTGTCTCGTGTTTCATTTAATATTTCCGCCACCCACGTCTCTTCTGTTCCTTTTTCCTCATCGTTTTGGCCGGCACCGAATCTCGTCCGCTGATTGCTTTTTATAGCCCTCAATTATCCGACTTCTGCTGCTGCCGTTTTTTGGTATTGGTCATGCTTTGAAAAGGGCGGCAGAAGAACCTTTGATTAATTTCCGCGAACGAAATTAGGGCTTGTAATAATGTGGTAGGACATTTTTTTAAAGTTAATCGCACTTTATGAAGAAACTTCTTTGTGAATATTAATGCATGGTCTTTCCAGATTTGAATCGTTGCTCTAACTGCAGTTTTTTGCATCAAGATGGCCTTGTTGCAACTTGAGTCACAGTAATCCCTAAAAAGGGAAATTATTAGCTTGCATCTTCCCTATCCTATGGGGAATTCAGTCAGTCTGAAAAAAAAAATCATTGACGAATGAGGTCCTAAGAATGGAATCGGTGATCTGCCGATTTAAAAGTCAATTTTCTGAATGTTCAGCTCTGTGAAATACGTGTTCGTAAATATCTGCGTCGTGTTGTTATTAGTCAAATAGATAATTGGAAAAAGCAAAAACAACTGATTATTTGAACTCTAAGAGAACACGCAATATCGAAACTCGGGCTTAACGCCACAGGTCTTTTGGCACATCTTGGTCCGAAAAACTGCATATGAGATGTTACGGGATTAGGAGATTGAAGACACGTCTCGACACGAAAGATATCCACCATATAGGTGGTCCTAGCATGCCCTAAATTTTATCCTGGGTCAAACATTCTAACGTTAGCGTGGTGCAGAATCCAATGACCATCGGAAGATTTTTCATTGTAGATTATAGTGATTGAATTTGATTCTTTACCTAAATATTTTACAAAGAGATGAGTACCGATTAAAACGCATCTATGACACACTGCCCGGTTCCACTCTTGCCGACTCAAGGACAAAGTCGCGTAATTTGCTCAATAGCTTCCGCGTGCACAGAGATTGCTACCAGTACGCACGCGCATGGAGAATCGGATTAGAAAAATTAATTGTGCAATTTGAAAGCCTTTTTTTTTTTTTAACCTATTGACACAAAAATTGGACACAAATCTACAAGGTAAGAAGGCCACATACCAAATTTCATTTATCTAAGTAAATTTGTTAAATAGTTATTGCGATTAAAAATATCCGATTACACAGACCGTCAGACAGTCAACCCTTAAACGGATTTGGTCCAAAATTTAATACGGACCTACATTCATGACGATAAAACTGTGTACCAAATTTTATCCATCTAGCTATTCAAGTTTTTGAGTTATAGTGTTCACGTGGCCGCGTACTGGAAGCAATCGTCTGAGCTCCCGAAAGGAGCGAATTACGTCAGTTTGTCCTTGAGACGGCAAGAGTGAAACCTAGCAGTGTGCAATAGATGCGTTTTAATCGGCAGGCATCTCTTTGAATTGGATTCTTTACCTAGATATTTTTTTAATCACTATAATGAAAAACCTTCTGATAGTCATAGGATTCTGGATAACAGTAGGTTCGAATTTTTTTTAGCCACGCGGGGGAAGGGGAAACGGCACCTTTCTGGGGAAATATACGAGAAAGTTTAGGGGAGAACACTCCCGCTGGTTGGGCTATAGTGTTAACATGAACGCGGACATACAGACTTCCCGTCGACATATTTTGTCCAAAATTTGACAGAAACCTGCATATTGTGTGTCAAGATCACATACCAAATTTCATCCCTGTAGCTTGAATAGTTTTGAGTTATCTTGTTCACAGAGAGACATAATTCCAAAATTGTGTTTTTCGGACTCGGGGAGGTCTAAAACGTGGAGATTCGTCTAAATCTCGAGTTCGAATTTTTTTTGACGATTACATTACTTTCTCGTTGTATACTTCGTATACGAGAAAGTGAAAAGGTTTGGAACCCCTGGTTTAGATGAAGAATGAAGCAGGCATCATCTCGAGCGATCGTCTTACTGTATATACCACAACAAAGTCGGCTCGCCGGGAGTGTTTTACTTGCATCGGGTGCGGCGACTTGTTGAAAAGCAGAAGAAAGCAGCCCGAGTGCTGTTGTGACGTACGTTCCATTTTTAACGATCCTGAGAGAGGCCGTTCCCGCACGAAACCACGCTTTTTTTTGTCTTCGCGTGTCCCTTTATTTAATTGTTTTTGGGTTGGTCGTAAATCCAGTTGTGGCGGCAGATGGGGACATTCGTACACGTGGGAATCGACCGCCGACACGAAAGCGATCGATGGCAATTTTGGGAATCGTCGCAGCTTGTTGGATTTGTCCGATTCTTCTCTATTTTTATTTCCTGTTCTGTCTCGCGACCCTTCGAAAGAATGGCGCGCATAACTTACGAGCTGGGGAACAATTAACTCCGTTCTGACTATACCTTTAGTTAGAGAAGACTAGAAAAAAAAATGAAATTGATTTCAAGGAGCTATTTACATAATCTGGCTTCAAAGTTTAAACCTGACGTGGAAGATTTCATCTCTCTTTTTCTTTTCTTCTTTGATTCATTTTGGATATATTTAAATACAATAGAAATTATGTTTGTCTGTATCTTTCGAGGCGTGTTCTTCCATTTGAAATCGTTTAAGATTTCATTCGGTTTTCATTCTTTAATATTTTACCTGGTTTATAGGAATCAATCTTTTAACCCTCTAAGCGTTTAACACGTATTTTTCCGTTCCTCATATTGAGTTCAAAAGCGGGTACTCATGTTCGTTTCTATAATTTCTTAAACTAACATGGGTAAAATATTCTTAAGATTTCAGAGACTTTATTAAGCGCAATAAAGATTCAATTATTCACATTCATAACAAATTTTTAAGACTTTAAAGCTAGTACATCTAACCGCTCAGAGGGTTAAATCCTAAAAAGAAAAATTCGAAAATATCGGTTGATTTGGTACTGTAATTTCAATTTGAAATCATTTCGTTGAATGCCTTTGATTCAAAGTATCTAATGTCACCAATTAAGTATTTTAAAGAGGATCGAAACATTTTAAGGCGTCGGCCTGACTGAATTATAATTGTTTTTACTCATTTTGAATTCTATAATTTATAATTTCATTGTCGCTTAAAAAAAAAGTATTTTCAGTTAATATCTTTGTCGCAAAGAGAAATAAGCGGTCAAAATCAATAATATATATATATATTTGCATTGATTTTGTTTTCAAAAATTTATTTTATGTCATTGTGGGCTTTAAAAAACATTTTGTTGAAATTCATGATACCACGGGCAACGCCGTGCGGGTACTGCTAGTTAACTCCTATGAGGAAAAATTAATCATAACTACTCTGCTTTCTCGAGATATTGAGAAAATCTAGTTTAGCGCAATGGCGGTTTTTCGCACAGGTGCTAGAGGTGCTCGCCTCGTGCTTTGCGACTCTAAGGGGCCTCAAAATCAGTTTGACGTACCTCGCTGTGCTTAGCAGATAGCGAATTTGCACCATTATTTAGGGGAGGGTCTCAAAATAATTTTGTGTCTGTGGCTTCATATCGCCAAAATCCGCCACTGGTTTAGCGATGTTTCCGTCGTAAAGAGGCACTCTAAATGTATTAAGCAACATTTTGCGGTTTAAATTTGTTTGATTTATTTTTATCTTAAGTGTTGCTTTTTTGTTTAATCTCAAGTGTGTATTTACGTTTTTAAACTCCTGGTGTGTTTTTTTTATTAGACTCGGTGTTTGCGTGTTTTGACTTTTTGACCATTGCTTTTTGGAAATGAACTTAAAATTTTTTTTAAAAAAAAATAATACGGCTTTTGGTGTCATAGTGTGTGTTAAAGTTTTGTGATTATGTGTTTTCGTTTTTAATTATATGATTTTATGTATTCTCTGTGGTCTACTTTTTGCTTTCTAAGGCATAAAAATTTTTTTTTTATTTACTCTTTGTGACTTTTGTTCTTTGTGTGTTTGTCAGCACTCTGTAAATGGAGTTTTCTCTGTAGTGTGCTTTTCTTTAAATAAATAAATAAATCGTTGAAGTGGAAACGTAATTTCTGGATTTGTTAGAAAAAAACGTTCTTGTATAGCTTTGAGTTTCGCCAGTGGAGAACAACAAAATCTTTCAAGGCTCCTACTTGGCAAAGACCGTTTTTGATTTTCTTTTCCTTGCATCAGTCCCATTTGAAGAAATATAACTTTTTCGTTCATTACTTAAAATATAAGATATAATTTTGATTATGCTAAAATGAAATGGAAACGAATCGGTTCCTAAAAATATATTAATTGATGAACAGATGTTGGGAGATGAATTCATTTTATGCACTGCTATTTATTTTCGAATTTATTTACGCCATTCGTTTAAAATTTTAGCAAAGCTTTAGCCTTGAGATCAGTGGCGAATCCAGGGGGGGGGGGGGGGG
>BGPR01002397.1:10301-25118 GCA_013235015.1 Araneus ventricosus | reverse complement strand
CCCCCCCCCCTTTGTCACAAAGTGTCGCACTTCACCATGCCCCCTCCCCCTCTTTGTCACATGTCACGCGATATTACATAAACATATACTTGCAGTTCAGAAACAAAGCACTACGTTATAGATCACATTTCAAATTTTATTTTTGATCTTTAACTATGTGTTTTAATGACATTTTTAGGAGCAGGGGGAGGTTTTCTTCTAATGGTGAAGAATTTCTGCTGCTACCATATTCTCAGAACCTACCCTGAGTGCCTTTTTCGAAAAGGAAGGAATATAAGTGAAAAAAAGAATCGCATGAAAGTTGTTTTAGCCCCAATTAAAAAAATGCCCTCAAATTCTGGTAATTTCAAAATAACTTCAAAACTTTATCTGCTGATTTTAAATGTTTTTGTTTTAACCCAAATTTGTGATGTCACATTTCTTGTTACCCCTCCTCCCCCTTGTCACAAACTGTCGCAATTTCACGAACCCCTGTCCCCCTCCAAGCGTGACATCATTTGTGGACGGCCCCAAAGGAAATCATTTATTCAGAAATCCGTATTTCTATAGTTTGTGCTACACTTATTATATAATCGTATTTTATACAGGGTTCCCACTTATATCCGTTACACCGCCCTTAACTTCTAAACGGTGACAGCTTAGGCCATAACGTTGGTGTCTAGGTATAGTAAAAAGGCTATGCGCTACTCGCTGAGACAACTTACAACGCCATCTATCGGCAAATTTTGGAATTAGTGGTCCTATCTCGTAAATGGTGAAAGATACGAGAAAAAAGTCAATTAGAAAGTTGTAGAGCACTCTCGATTTAGTACGAAAAGATAACTTGCGCACATTAATGCTCAAAACTGAATGCAAAAAATGAACACTTGTTTGTTCACGATTTCGAAAATTGTCGTGTCATAAAGAGTGGGAGAAAGAAACTGAGACACGTCCCTGTCTTCTGGATCATTCATTTATATTGCTCAAAATGCTCTCCTTTAATCACTATACACATAACAATTTAACAAGAGATATTGCAGAAAACACACTGTATTTGGTGAACAGTGTACAACGCGAAAGGTGGATCTTACTATTTGTCACATTTTAGTGGAATGCCCTGTTTTTAACAACCATCGCTTAAGGTTTTTTAGCTCCGTTTCAGTAAACATTAGAGACTTGGTGGCAGAACATCCCCATCCACATATTTTTGCATCTTTAAATGTCGTTGGAATTTTTAACTTTATATTGTAATAACCTGTGTATTTTGGAATTTGTTGGTCCATTGGTTTTGTCATTTTGTTTTAAATTGTCTGTTTACTAGTTAAAGTTTTTATTCTAAATTGGGTATGAAGGAAAAATTGATCCTATTTTATAAATTGCTCATTTCAACAAGTTTCCATTTTTTACCATATGTTTGGCGCAGCATAGCCAGTACTGGCTCTTGCGCCACAAAACGCAATAACAACAACAACAGGAAACACTTGACAGAAAATTTATCCTTATTAGAACTCCGATGGCGAGCGGCACTTTGAAAAAGTTCGCCATTCGAGTTCTCTTCCAGTTTTTCCATTTTATGTATTTTCTTTTAATGTATTTAAATTTTTATTAAAGAATGATTTGTGTTGTTGGATTGTATCGTAATTGGTTAGTAGATTTTTACAATATTACCGATGCAATTACTCGATGCTGTTGCGTTGCGCTCAAAAGGTATATTGTTATCACTATTGTTTATTTCTTCTGTTTTTTTCTTTTTTGTAAAAATAATATCATACATTGAATGTTGCATCTTCGAACGAGTTCCGATGCCTGTTCTGAATCGTGTGTTTTTCTCCTTGCAGAACAAAGCGGCATGCGGGGCGCCCTGCACACGAAGCCCGTGCGCCCTCCCATGTGGCTGAGCAAGGCCGAGCTGACCGCCGAGATCCAGCGCCTGGGCACCCTCTGCGAAGCCCGGACCAAGGAGCTCAACAGGCTCAAGTTAGAGACGAAGCATGTGTCCGTCGGGTTCGATGCCTTCGCCTCGCTCTTCAAGTACATGGTGGAAGACGTACGTTTCTTTCTTTCTCTCACCTTCCCATTATTATTACTCGGTAGCTTGCTGCTTCTCGGTAGCGAGCTTTAAAAATAAAGAGTTTCGCAACTTTAGTACATAATGGAAGGCTTACGTTTCTGTCTTTCTCTTACCTTCCCATTATTGATCGGTAGCAAGCTTTAAAAATAAAGAGTTTCTCAACTTTAAAGAGCCTTTTGTTGTCGGGACAAGTAATCTCTTAACACGATGTAAAGCAGGGACTGTCTGTTTTATCTCTCAATCTCCCTTAACTCAAGAAATGTTTTACCTGTCAGAATGCCTTGTAAGAAAGGCAGATTTTACTATTTTGGAGTTATTATTGCTCTTAATTTTAAAATGGAATCTGAAAAAGAAAAGAAATCCTGAGCATATATATTAACACTTTGGAAAGTGGGAAACGTAAAAATACGTTTTTCTCTAATTACCCAACAATAAAATTTTAATTCATGAACTTAACTTACTTACCAGTTTAGATAAATTGGAAATAAATAAAATACTAATAAAGGGAATTAAAATTGTGGAGGAGTTAAAATAATAACAGACAAAGATAAGAAGTAAGAATCTGGTGGATGATTTCATCAGAGGCCAAACATCCATGCAGATTCAAAAATGGAATAGGTTTTCTGTAGAGGAAAAAGACTTTAAGGTCTGATATTTAGTATCGTCTTAAGGCCTGAACCCATTCCGGAATGTATTGGAAAAAACATTTATTCACAAACAAGAAATTAAAAACAGTCTTTTAAACAGAGGCATAAAAATCAAATAAGCAATTGGACATGTTAATAGATGGGGTATAAACATTGTCTAGAGCAAGTTACGGTTTGTCCTTTTATTTGAGCTTGCATTTAATTCGTATCCCATACACAACGTGTTAATCGTTTATTGCTCAGAAAATATACATTTTTCGGCTTCGTTTCTACACAATTTCTGTTTCAATTAAAATGCCTCGCGCTCTGCTACGAGACATTTCCTGTGGTCCCTGAAAGGTAGTCGCCGTTTCGGCACGATTCGTCAAGTCTTGCGGTTTGTGCAATGGATACTTGTCAGTAGCTTGCGTGCAAACGTTTGATGGCACCACGCTTCGCGGATACAATGTCACTCAACTAGCGGAAATCCACGCCTCCATTGTCGAATTACATCTTTAGCCTTCTCTACTACTCTGATCGTGAAATATGAGTACCTAATGATTTTTTCAAACTATCTTTGTAAAATGTTCCGTGCATAAACTGATTGTTAATCTTTCATCTTGGGCGAATATTAATAACCTAATAAGCTCAAATTTCACCAATATGTATTCTCTCGATGTAAAGCTAGTATTACTATTTCACACGGTTCAGAGACCGGGACACCTTGTCGTCTGTGATACTTGCTGCCATGCGTAGTCAATGATGAAATCGCGCCTTCTCGTCTTACTATGTTTAAGATGGAAGTTATTTTTGCTAGAGAATTTCGATTCTTATCAGATCCATAGATTTTGAACTTTAGGCTACGGAAAATGCTATTCTTACGCGGAAATCGTTAACAAAGTGGTATCCTTGCCTCAACAAAGGCATCGAATATATGGTCTTGGTCCAAAACAACGGAGATGGTACACTTGAGGGATAAATCGGATTCAATCAAAAGATATTCGATGTGCAGGCTAGAGAGATGAATCGGAAGGTTAGCCGACCCTTTTTCTAATGGGTTCCAAATTTAGTGGGTTTATATTACACCGAGGCTTGGTTACGATAGGAATTTTAAATTTTTTTGCTCCTAAAAATTCCTAGTTCAGTGGCTGCGACATTTTTTTAAAGAAACCAGAAAACATTTTGCGATAGTATGAAGAATATTTCAATAAAAATGGCCGCTGTGTTAGGAGTGGGAGGAATTTTCGGAAGATGCTATAGAGATTTTTACGTAGGTGAAATGTTAGGGCATTCACTTTCCCACTGTGAAGGGTTAGGAGAAGGAAAAAAGGAAACTTCTTCTAACTCTAACATTTTCAGTTCAGATGAACTCGAAAACTTCGATTCCTGGCTGCAAGTTCCTATAGTAAATGAACTAGAAAATGAAGATGCCCTGAAAGATCAGTCCCCCTCCCCTATCCTCCCTTATTTACATTTCTTATCCTACCAAGTTGCCAGAGGAGTATAAACTGTTCATGGTATCGCCATTAGAAAGTCAGTAACATTGTTGTTTCTTCTGTATCAGAGCTGCTTAGACTTTCCATTTGCGACCCCTTACCTAGAACCATTGTCGAACAAATGTTTTGAAAATTTCTCGTCTGTCAAAAGATGCCTGGATGCGAGTAAAGCAGATTCGAATCTGGAGCCTTAAATTGCTCAATTTGTTTCTATTTCGGCCATAACCAACTGCAGTGTAGATATCGCGACATAATCTGCGTGAGTTATACTTCCGATAAGTGTTCCAACTTGATTTAAAACCAATTTATTCTGAGATTTAATGAAATATATTATAGCGGTGTGATTTCTTGATAACTTTTTAAGTCGCCTCTCATCAAAATAACGCAGAAACACACCAGCTATTCAAGTTTTCTGACCCTTTAGTTTAGAAATCTCTGTTCTACTGTGATGAAAATTATATATTTAAAATACGGATATTTTGTTGCAGCTGAATGCTTTGTCGATGCCGATGCTCGCGGCGGATCTGAAGAAAACTCTGAAGCAGCTGGAACTGGCCAAGCAAGATCTGGGTAAGTCTTCTCTTCGATCAGATATTTCTGATCATCTTATTTTTTAACCGACATATCCGGCTTGCTCACAGGAGGTGAAACCGACGCTTAAAATAAAGCTGGGCCATAGTTAAATTAAATTTATTTTTCTCACATTTTTCCACATGCAATAATTCTGGATTAACTAAAATTACATAAACTTAACTCGCTACGCATGGCGAGATTTGTCCGACCGGTCCCAGTGAGAGGGAAAACGATCCTTCTCGCACAAACAGTCAAGAGACTGTCCATCCTCCTCCTCCTCCTGATAGCGGAAAGTCCTTGCAGTGCCATCTCTTGGTAGGAGGGCGAGTTAAAGTCTATCGTGGCGCCATCTCTTGGTGAGAGGGCGAGATAAAATGTGATTGTCACAATTTTATTTTTTCTGAAGAGCGCGATTCTCATTGACGTCTTTTTTTCTAGCCTACTACGAGAGGGAGGTGGAAGAAATGAAAGCTCACCACTGTCAAGAACTCAACGATCTGTCCAACAAATTGTTCGAAGTCTTTCATGGTGAAGTGACAGAACGTGAGTATGCCCTGCTTCTACCATTCAAACGGAAGTGAATCTAGGTTAAGAAAAATAAATAAAGACTAAAACGTTGAACTTTAACCCTCCCAGCGGCACTATGGAAATTTTGAAACGTTTGAGAAATGTCACCTTCGAAAACTCAGTTATACTAGCAAACGGCAGAAATTTTTAACCACGAACATTCCTTCCCCCTTCTGTGCTTAGAGCGCTCTCCGATCTCAAAGGAGAGATATGACCGTGATTTATGCTACTGTAGGCCCCTAGGGCTTTGCTTTAAGGGGGAAGAAAACGGGTTGGAATAGAGGTGGAAAGCAAAAAGCCCACTCACAAACTCACAACCCCTCTTCTTCCAACTGCCGGATGACATACACAATGAGCGGTTCACAATGGACAGGCCAACCCTCCAATTACTAGTATGTATTGGTTCTGGTGGAAAGAAAATTCAAATATCCCGAGCCGGGCCAGGCGCTAGAGATGAAGAAAAGATTGCGAGTTATTTCGTAGTCTGCCGTTTGAGATGCAAAAAAGTTCGAGTTATTTCGTAGTCTGCCGTTTGAGATGCAAAAAAGTTCGCGAGTTATTTCGTAGTCTGCCGCTCAGTGGGTTAATGCTAATGTTAAGCGATTAAAATAAATGTGTACTTTTGATGATGCAAACCCAGTATCTGTAAAGAACTTCACACTTCTTGGCTGTCTTTTTTGGTCTGAGTGTGCTGAAATGTTTGTATATTTTTTCAGTGAGTGCAAAGCACCAAGAGGAAATGAACCGCTTGAAAAGTGATCATCAACTGCAAGTAAGTTCATTAAATGTTAATGATATTACTGTTACCTGAATGAATTTGCCTGGATAAACAACAGTGTGTATTATAGTTTCTGATCATTTCAGTATTCTTCCAAAAGAACTTGCGTAGCAGTATGAAAGTCTTCTCTGTGATATTTTTAATGTACCTTAAAAAGATTGCTCTCTGCTGGTTTGATTTCCCTACCTGTGGATATGCTACGAAATATTTCCCTAATATTTATACTTATAAAAGTCAATGTTTGCGTGTGTGTGAGCGATGTCTAGACGAATCTATCGCACTCACAGCCATGAAATTTGGTACACAGGTAGACGTAATGGTGACTCAATGCACCTCGAAGCCAGAATTTTAAAATTAAATCTAGAAATTTTTTTGATTTAATGTTTTGTGTTGTTTTAGGTCATTTTTGGCACGTTGACGGCTGTAGTATCTTTTCTCATCATCGTTGAAAAACGATCAATGCACCATCGGATAAAACAAACAATTTTCGTTCTATCGAAGTTTGTTTTGAATTTTCAACATAATTTACTGAATTTTGAGAAATTTTTAAATGATAGTCACTTTTATGGTATTTTTTGATAAGGATTTCTTCAAATTCTCGCATCTGACGTTCTAACAACTCTATAATTTTCATTTTTTTTTCAGCTTAGAACTTGAACGCTTCTATCTGATTTAAAACAAGAACGGTTAAAATATCTTATTCCGTTTTTTTTAAAATTAATTTTTCCCTGATCAGTTCAAACAGTTTTTTTGCTAGCGAGGTTTGACAGCGCGAGTTTCTCCGGACGATCCAGAATGCATTTTTGGTTCCTCGCAGGAGGTGACGTAATATGCTTTCATTCCCATCATGCATTTCTACAATCCGATTCCTTCCGGCGACGTCATTACATTCGCGTTATTATCGAGAAGAAAAATAAGCGAGAAAATCAATATGTATCTTTTGTTTTGATCTTGTTTTCAAACTTTTTCGTGTCATTGTGGGCATTTCCCCCCCCCCCCCATTTTGTCGAAGTCCTGATTCCACGGGCAACGCCGTGCGCTTACTGCTGGGGTAATTTCTATTATTTAAATAGGCATTCTTATTGTTGAATCCCCACTTGTCAGTTTCTATTGATTTTCAAGACAGGGGTGGGGAAACCTTTGCTTTTGGAAAGGTCTTCATTAAATTTTGGCAACTGCCAAAAAAAGCCGCACGAGCAGAATATATAACAGACAAGTATATTATTTCAATGAAAATTTGTAAATAACTGCTAGGTCCCCATAAGAAAACTCAGGCCACATGCGGCCTTAATACGCAGGTCCCCCACCAATGATCTGAGGAAGGAAAGTAGCATCACATTCATTTATAAAAGCAGTTGAGATTGTTCATTTTTATTACGAAATACCATCTTTAAACCTAGAATAATGCGAAACATATTTCTATAAGAGTAAAATTTACAATTTTAGGACTACCCAAATCTGCAGTCAGTGCGGGAAGCAGAAGTTATTCTGTGCTTAATGAATGGTCTATAGAACAGTAGAAATATTTAAAATCATACTGCACGGCTTTTGCAATTGGGCACATTAACATGTACGCAACAATATATAACCACGCTCGCCCGATCACCTGTAAATGCAATATACGCAACAATGGTTTGTTGACTACAAGAAAGCTTTTCTCCGAGACATTGAAAGCATTCATTTTAGTTACAGGCTTTAATTACTTCCCCAGTAGAGTGCGACCGTTGCTGCTATCATATAATTTGAAATTCTTTCTTTTCTGTTTCTTTTTTAATTTGTCTATTTTATGTCGGAAACAGAGAAATTTTGAAAGATTTTAAATTTTTCCTGTTTGTAATGTAATCTAACGTTTATGTTTCTTCCCCAAATTGGTAGATTGAGAATCTGAGTACTACATTTTGACGCCAGCTCTGTGGAAAGATTAAGGTGAACACGAGGCAGCGGTCATCAGATTGCAGGAGCTCATCAGTCAGGAGAGAAGGTACCGCACTTCTTCTATGTTCCTTAAACATAGATATTTCAAACTAATGACACAGTTTTTCTCCCCGGTGATACTATAGATAAGTGTTCTTCCACCGATAGTTTAGAAATTATCGAGGCTTTTGAAACTGTCGACATTTCAGTCGATAGTTTTGAAACCGCCGATTGCTCAGTCGATAGCTTTGAGACTCGTCGATTGTTTCAGTCGATAAGCCAGAACTGCTTCTGAATGTTCCAGTCGATAGTTTTGAAATTCACTGAATAGTTCCAGTCGATAGTTTCTAAAAGTATCGGTAGTTTTGAAACTATCGACTGAAATGCGTCATCGGAAAAGTATTGCCCGGAGAAAATATCGATAGTTTTGAGAAAGTCGATACTATCGATGTTTCACGATAGTTCTGAAACCGATACTATCGACTTGGCTTGATAATCTATCAGGATGGCGACAGAACCTGGAAAATCAGGGATATCGAGGAAAAGGCAGGAATTTTATCGATCTGAAAAGTCAGGAAAATTCTAAAATATTCAAAAAAATCAGGAAATCTATAGTAACTTGATATTATCTAAATTAGCATTTTAAGTGTCTTGATGTTTTGATTATAGCTAATTTCTTATGATTTCAAGAATAAAGACGGAAGATTGGCAGTTCCTCTCGTTTAAATCTTGCCAAAATATATATTATTAGGTACATAATTATACTATTTTATATTTATGCCGCAACATTCCTTATTCTGGCAATTACTATATACACCACTATTAGTTATTGAAACTGTTTTAAAGTTTTGAGCAAAAGATCCCACAACCTCTACTGGGTTAATATAATTTAACTGCGTTGCAAAAGAGTAGTTTTAATGTTCTTAGAATTCTTTTTTGCAATTTTAGAAGCAAAGTATTTTGTTAAATTTCGAGTACATTTTTACATTATATTGAAATGTATGTATACCGCTTAATAGATTTTTAGATGTTCATTCCATTTTTAAAAAAATTAAATTTCTCATAAAAAATACTTTTTTCATTAAATACTGGTATATAATGTTAATGCTTGTATAACTAATATAATTAGTAGCCGTAAATCGGGGAAATGTTGTATCTAGCCAGGGAAATTTTTTTCACAGTTTCCACCTCGTTCAGATGTTTAAGGAACACTACTTCTTTCCTCGGGAGATCTAAGAGTTTTCAATGTTATTGTTGGATGAGTGGAAGCAAGAGAACTGGATTAATATGAATTATTTTGGTGAGCTGCGCAGCTGCTGCACGAGCGGGAGATCACTGACCTGGAAAGCTTAAGTGCACGCCCAGAGTACAAAGACCCCTCCAGGAGCACATCGAGCAGCCGGGTGAAGAAGTGCGGCAGAGCTCAAACAGCACTCCATGGGGTAGCGGAGATTCATGCGGGCGAGTTAGCCACCTGAATGTAATTGCCGCGTACTGCAGGACCTTCTCACTACGGGCATACTATCCGTTGGTACAGGAACTTGGTTAATAGCCGCATTTTCGATAAGCCATTATATAGTGTTTTTTGGTACGTTGCTGGAAAGGTTGCAGTATTGTAAACTTTATCACGTTCATATGATTTGACTGGCTAAGCATTGAAAACCTTTGCCATATGGCAATCAAATCAATGTAGGAGAATGACACTTCTGTGTATAATTTAAATTAAATAAGCAGCAACAGTCCATATATAACTTAATTGTTTTTAGGCAATAAATTGAAAATACGACGATTAATGTGAATTATCAATTTTCTCGGGGAAAGTGGTGATTACTTACAGAAAAGAACCATCACACATCAGTCACCTCTGAGTATGCATCTCTATTGCCCTCTGTTTTTCGCCAAGTTTCCCTGCCAAAGGTAATTTAGGATCCAGTAAACCTTACAATGTGCGCAAATTCCACTAGTTACTGATAGGGTGAAATGCGCGCATCGTGGACACAGAACCATCCCGTTAGTCACCCATAAAGAAACCAGCGGGAGTGGTTCCCTTAAACTTTCCTCGTGATACTTACTAAAAAAGGTGTCATTCCCTCCCCCGCGCGAATAGAATTCATTTATTCTTCTCTAATCCACTGTCCAAAGTTTTATATATTTATACAAGCTCGAGTTATTTTAGAAGTGATTTTGAAGGTCACGAGTAGCGCTTTAATGCTAAATTTGGCCTGTTGACAAAGAAAATCTAATACGCAATTTGAATGCCTTTTACTTTCATGTAGCTAATATACAAAGAGAAAGTATTGTAATCGTCAAAAGTCGAACCTGAGACTTGACGAATCTGCCTTTAATAGGGGAGGGGAAATGACAAATTTTTTTTGAGTAGTGATGAGAAACTTAGGGAGCTACTGCTGCCAAGGTTTTAAACTGATGAAAATGAAAGATTGGACACAGATCATTAGGTTAGAAGATCACACATACCGAATTTCTTTTTTTATCTAAGTAGTTGTATTTAGGAGTTATGGCGTTCGAAAAGTATGCGATTATATGACAGTCAACCCTTGATGGATTTGGCCCAAAATTTTGGTAAGTACTTGACCTGCTATCTCTGGATAGTGAAACTACGTAGAACAAACTTTATCCATCTAGCCAATCAAGTTTTTGAGTTATAGTGAACGCATTTATCAGACTTCGCTGATCATTTCACATCCAAAATTTGTGAAACCTTACAAATGATGAAACGATCACATACCAAATTTCATCCCCTTAGAAGCTCTGCTTGAGTTAATGTGTTCACAGACAGACATACCTCAATTGTAGTTTTTCGGACTCGGGGAGGTCTAAAACGTGGATGATTCATCAAAATCTCGAGTCCGGAATTTTTTTGGATTTATCATAACATTTCTCTTGTATGTTTCTGTACATGAAAGTAAAAAAAAATCAGCACTAACGAAATTCAGATAGATATGTTATGTCGTTAGATTAGTTCTTGCAGTACATATCCAATGTTAATAATTATTGCAGTGGGCTCATGGCTTATTTCGGCTTCGAGGATCGCCGGTTCCAGCCTGATTCCAATAGGTGACTCGTCGTGTATAAGCATGTTGTTATTAACTCTTTTAACCTGAGGCTACATTTTTCTTCTGCTCTTTTTAAAACCAGCCTGTTTGGGATGATACGACTGAATTTGACCTCCTACCTGTGTGGTCATTTACCCTTAGTCCCTCTGCTATAACTCCTTCCTTTGGCGCCCACACGGAAAAATGTGGGCTGTGCTGCAAGCACTGTGGGACCCCTACCTCGCTTATCTTAAACCATCTCCTCGAAAGGGAGACAACGCCCTCAGACCGGCCTCCTGCTGTCGCTGCTAAGGGGAAATTTTTTCATCGTTCTGCTCGGTGTGGAGAGGGAAGGAATCTGCTCCAGACCTTCACAGTAGGTGTTAAATAATTCTGGGTGCGTGTGATGCCGGCGGAGGTTCGCTCAACCCTGAGGCACTAAAATGGATAATAATCCCTCTGACTGCATAATTTTTTTTTTGAATTGCCATTTAGATGCGACGTTTTCAACATTTTCAAATACTTGAACTAAGATAATTGTTATTTACAATCAGTGCTTGCTATATAATATGATTCAACGTTTTGTAAAGTAATTTCAGATATTCGTAACGAATAAAAATAGATATTTGTAGGATAAATTAAAATATTTGGAAGAAAAGAAAATTAATTAGGATAAAAAATCGTTTACTTAAGTAAAAAAAGAAATTAACTTAAAATATCAGATTGGCTCAAAATTAATTAAAAATATCGTTTACAATTCTTTTCTAAAGGTACAAAAATATATGGCACATGCATCTTTACAATGTCGCCCAGCAATCTTGGAAAAGAATTGAAGAATTGAAGATGAATCTTATTTCTAAGGTTTGTGATGTAAGTGTATGTGTTTTGTTTTATTATAAGCAGGAAGGTAATATTATGGTTGAATAATGGTAGCATTATGAAGAAGGAATTGTAATATTTAATAATATTTTTTTTGGAAACGTGGCAACAGATATTTGATTCTTCAGGTTTGTTTGTTTGTTTCACTCTTCTCGTTTACGGAAGCATACAAAGAGAAAGTATTGTCAAAAAAATTGAACCTTCGGAGATTTTGGTGAATCCCAATTTAGAAAGTATACAAGAAAGTTTAGGGGACTACCCCGCTATTATTTATGCCTTTAGTATGTATATTGTAATATTCGTAACGAATAAAAAAAATATATATATATAGGATTATTAAAATATGAAAGAAAAGAAAATTAATTAGATAAAATATCAAGTTTGGTTGAAAAGAAAATAATTAAAAATATCGTTTAAATAATTCTTTCTAAAGGTTATAAAAATAGTGTGTTAAACGATGGTATTTGTCTCTTTTGCTAATATTGCCTATCAACGGAAAAGAATAATGGAGGATTTGTTTATATAGAATCTGATGCAAGTCAACGTTTGTGATGCAAGTGTATGTGTTTGTTTTACATGTTTGTGCTGTAGACGTCCAATAAATATATTATTTTTGATGGGAAGAAGGCTGTACACCTTCATATTATGCTGAAATACATTCACAGCACTGAGTAAACCCATTATGCCTGCGAAAATTGCAGATGCAGCAAAAAAAAAAAAAAAAAAAAAAATGAATGAGGCTTCCAACCTGCGGGAATCGCTGATATGCAGTCAGAGGGTTAATCTAACAAAAATAAATCCTTGCCATTCCGTAATTATTGACAGAAAATCTAAAATAAAAAAATGCAAAAAAGCATGTTAAACTTCAAACCAAATCGAAGATCGTCATTTTCCTCGACTGAGAGGCTGTTTGGTACTCATTCCATCTACAATATTTTTTGTACCATTCATGGATGTTGAAAGCTGATTCGGTGATATGAATATTATTCGAATGACATTATACTGTTAAGAAATAAAAATTCATCTTGGGCTGTATCTGTGATGTCCATCTAATTTCTATGTTTAACTGAATTTTAAACTGGCTGTTTTAAAAATCTTCCGTGAAATGATACGAGATCTTTCCATTAGCAGCAATAATGGGAAGATGGTTATTATACGGGTTTGAATATTAAAATCTGCTCTTTTAGCACTCAGTCTGACATTCAGAGTATCTCTTTAAATAAAAGTTGTAAAGGTAATGAAACTTCATAATCCATACATCTGAAGCCTGTTATATAAAAAAAAAAGAGGTACCCACTATCTATGTTCACAGTCACCAACCACGAAAACTTCCAACTGTAACACTGGTTACTAAACTGATATGGTAGAATATTTGTCCTGCGTCCGCAATAATGTTTGGTTTGAATACTTCAATGAATTCCATTTGATGAAATTAAACGTTGCAGTACAGTTGTCGTTTCAATTTAGTAACTTCAGTAGCTATCTATGAAGCAGGGAATATAAGTGTTATATATATTTCAGAATAGTAGCTGAATAATCGTGAGCCTTCTTTTATCAAAATAGGTTTATTGACGATTTCCACAGTAAACAACATGTAAAAAAAACAACACATACTCTGTATCATAAAATGTTACAACTTCATTGACTTGCATCGAATTCCACTCAACCTATCATTCTTCCGCTGTTAGCAACGTTAGCAAAAGAGACAAATATATCAATACACACTATTTTATAACCTTGAAAAAGAATTAATGCCAAACGATTCTTTAATTAATTCTTTACAGCCAAAACGATATTTTTAAATTAATTTTTATGACCAAACGATTTTTTATACTTAATTTCTTTTTTTTCTTTAACATTTTAATAATTCTACAAATATATTTTTTTATTCGTTACGAATATTACAATATATATATATATATATATAAAATTGTTAAGAATCTTAAATGGCATTTTCTTTCTCCAATTCAATTTCATTGTTTTACCAACACTTTAGTAATACAAAATCCTCAACCCAAGCCAAATCCAGGACTTATAAATCTGTTTGAGCCTCTATTTAATCCTTCACGAGTGCCAGGTTACAAGGAAACAGGAAATTATATATCACATAGATATGCGATGCGCAAGGTATTGATTGCACGCATAAAGGCTTTAGTAATAAATGTCAGAATATACATTTAATGTAGAAATTTTCTTAATTTTAAGAGAAAAAAATATTACATTACTCAATTCTTGTTCTACATAAAAAATGCCACCATAAGTGTATGTGCGTGTAAAGAAGTATTTTATTTCTTTCTCAGTGGGTCACCTCTAGAAAAAGTAGACCCTGAGAAAAGAAGTAGTCGAAAGTTTGAAAACAGAAAAGTATTAGAAATGAAGAACAAAGAGCTTCCTTCACACGCTTCTGCGCAGAATCTAGAAATGGAAAAACAGGTATGAAATTTTTTATATCCTTCCATTTTGCAATGTTATTTTTTCAGAAAAAAATTTATAGAAAGCAAAATTTTTATCATTTCTTTCTCGCAAATAACTCGAAAATAAGGCGCAAAAAGACCTATGAATTACAAAACCAGGACATTTCAATGAACTTCGTCAAATAAAATTTTGAAAATTACTTTAATTCTATAATGCTTATCAACTAATTTTGCAAACAAATTATGGTTTTCAAGAAGCCGCCAGTCCAAAATTTTTACCTGAAAAAAGTTTTCACTTTGGATAATAAGAAGTTAAAGTGGTTTTATTATTATATGGAGAAGTTAACCCTTTGAGTACTGAATTATTTGAAGATTTTATGTCCATGGGACGAATTTAATTTGTTTCATATGGATTCATATGTAAAAGTAATACATTTTACAATACGTAACTGAACGAAGCATAATGA
>BGPR01002397.1:0-10276 GCA_013235015.1 Araneus ventricosus | reverse complement strand
GGGGGGGGGGGGACTGAGGTTATAAAAATTTTGTATTGTAGTGACGAATGCCAAACTTCATGGCTTATATGACACAAAACACTTAAACACACTTAACACATTACAATACTTTCGATAATTTAATAAAAAATACAATGAAATAGCTGTCCAAAAAATGTTTTCGACTGCGCCAACGCTACAAGTGCAAGTGGAATGACTAGAAAAGTAGGAAAATGTTCGAGCCTGTCAAGTCAGAAAGCACTGTTGTCACGATTTTATTACTATTCTTTTAAAATGAAAATTAAGATCAAACAGTTGTAGTGATTTTAAATTAAATCAAGAATTTTGGTTTAGCTCTGGGGGGGGGCTGTAGCCCGATAGCCCCTCCCCTGGATTCGCCACTGACTGCTAGTAATTTCTATTATTTGAATAGCAACTACTTGTTGAATCCCACTTGTCAAGTCTCATATTGATTTTCTAAGACAGGGGTGGGGGAACTTTTTGCTTTGAAAGGCCTCATTAAATTTTGGCAACTGCCAAGAGGCCGCGCGAGCAGAATATTAAGGGCTGTGTAATTATTATATAACAGACAAGTATATTATTTCAATACAGAGTGTAAATAACTGCTATGGCCCATAAGAAACTCAAAAAGGCCACATGCGGCCTTAAGGTCGCAGGTTCCCCACTACTGATCTAGGAAGTAAAGTAACATCGCATTCCTTTATAAAAGCAGTTGAGATTGTTCATTTTGACATGAAATACCATTTCTTTAAACTCTATGCATAATGCGAAACATTTCTATAAGAGTAAAATTGACAATTTAAAACCACCCAAATCTGCAGTCAGTGCAAGTGTGGTGCAGAAGTCTATTCTGTGCTTAATGAATGGTCTATACAACAGTAGAAATTATTTAAAATCATACTGCACGGCTTAAAAATTGGGCACATTAACATATACGCAACAATATATAACCTAGCCGACCGACTCGGCAATATACGCAGCAATGGTTTGTTGAGCACTACAAGAAAGCTCTTCTCCGAGACATTGTAAGCATTCATTTTAGTTACAGGCTTTAATTACATCACCCCAGTAGAGTGCGACTGTTTGCTCTTGCTAACACACTTGGAAATTTCTTTGTCTGTTTTTAATTTTTGTCTGCTTTGTCAGAAACAGCAAAATTTGAAAGACCTTAAATTTTTCCGTTTTACTTGCAAAATAATCTAACGCTTATGTTTCTTCTTCTCCCCAAACTGGCAGATTGAGAGTCTGAGTACTACATTTGACGCCAGCTCTCAGGAAACCTTGGCAGAACACGAGGCCGCGGTCATCAGACTACAGCAGGAGCTCATCAGTCAAAGAGAAGGTACCGCACTTCTTTCTAGTGTTCCTTAAACATCGATAGTTTTTCTGAACTATCGATAGTTTTCTCCCCGGCGATACTATCGATAGGTGTTCTTCCAGTCGATAGTTTTGAAACTGACGATTGTTTCAGTCGATAGTTTTGAAACTGTCGATAGTCGAAATGCGCCCATCGAACGTATTGCCCGAGAGTAAAATATCGATAGTTTTGAGAAAGTCGATAACTATCGATTGTTTCAGTCGATAGTTCCGAAAACCGATACTATCGACTTGGCTTCGTTCGTCTATCAGTGTGCGACAGAACCTGGAAATCAGGGTTATCGGGGAAAAGGCAGGGAATTTTATCGATCTGGAAAAATCAGGGAAAATTAATAGTTACTTGAGTTATTATCTATAAATTAGTATCGTATGTCTAGCATTATTTGTAATATTAAATGAAATTTAAAAAAACATTCATTTATAAAAGCATAAGTTTTTGATTAGAGCTATTAATTTCTTATGATTTGTTAAAGAATGAAGATTTGAATATTTCGGCAGTTTCTCTCGTTTAAATCTTTGCTAAAATATATATTATTAGGTACGTATAATTATACTTTATGCTGCAACATGTTATTCTATTACTCATACAAAGAGCACTAATTATTTATTGAACTGTTTTAAAGTTTTAAGCAAAGATCATAATAACCTCTACTGTTAATATAATTTAACTTGTGTTGCAAAGAGTAGTTTAATGTTTCTTGGAATTCTTATGCAGTTCTAGAAGCAAAGTATTTTGTTAAAATTTCCAGTATTTTTTACATATAAGAAATATAATATACTGTTTTAATAGATTTTTTAGGATGTTCATTCCAATTTTTAAAAATTAAATTTCATAAAAATATTTTTTCATATTAAATAACTGGTATAATGTATATCAAGCCAGGAAACTAATATAATTAGTAGCCTTAAATCGGGGAAATGTTGTAATTTTAGCCAGGGAAATTTCTTTCACAGTTTCTGTAGCCACCCTGTCTGTAGATGTTTAAGGAGCACTACTTTTTTCCTCGGGACATTCAAGAGTTTATTAGTGTTATTGTTGGATGAGTGAAGCAAGAGAACTGATTGATTGTGAATTATTTTGCAGAGCTGCAGCTGCTGCACGAGCGGGAGATTACCGACCTGGAGGAGAAGCACGCCCAGAGTACAAAGACCCTGCAGGAGCACATCGAGCAGCTGCAGAAGAAGTGCGCAGAGCTCAAACAGCACTCCATGGGCATGGAGGACGCCATGCGCAAGGACACCGACACCAAGCTGCAGGTACTGCAGGACCTCTCACTCATTTACAATATCCCCTTTGGTATTGTGGAACGTGCGCACAGTCGCATTTTCGATAAGTCATTAAGTAGTGTTCTTTGCGCACAAGCGTTGGAAAGGTTGCAGTATTGTAAACTTTATCGTTGTCTATATGATTTGACTTGGCTTTGGCGCATTGAAAACCTTTGCCATATGGCAGTCAATCAATGTCAGTAGGAGAATGACACTTCGTGTATAATTTAAATTAAACAATTAATAATCCATATAAATTAATCGTTATGTTAAATAAATTGAAAATACACGATTAATGTAATTATCAATTTTCTCTTGGGAAAGTGGTGATTGTCGCATAGAAAAGAACCATCACACATCAGTCACTCTCTTAAGTATGCATTCTCTATTGTGTCTCTAGTTTTTCGCCAAGTTTTCCTGCCAAAGGTAATTAGGATCCAGTAAACCTACAATGTGTGCGCAAATTCCACTAGTTAATGATGTGCGGAAATGCGCCTGTGCGCATCGGACACAGAACCATCCCATTAGTCACCCATAAAGAAACCAGCGGGAGTGGTCTCCCCTAAACTTTCTCGTATACTTACCAAAAAGGTGTCATTCCCCTCCCCCCGCGCGAATAGAATTCTATTACATTCTTTCTCTAATCCAGAATGTCACGACTGTCCAAAAGTTTCTTATGGCACGCGCATAAGTCGATAGGAGGTATATTAGTACCTCCTATCGACTACTATATTAGTATTAGTAGTAGCGTGGTATATTAGTTTTAGTAGTAGCGTGATTTTGAAGGCCACGAGTAGCGCTAATGCGCAATTTGGCCTTGTTGGATAAAGAAAATCTAATATGCAATTTGAATGTCTTTTTACATTCTCGTATACGAAGTATACAAAGAGAAAGTATTGTAATCGTCAAAAAAGTCGAACTCGAGATTTTGACGAATCTCCGCGTTTTAACAGGGGGAGGAGAAATGACACATTTTTGAGAAGTATACGAGAAAGTTTAGGGGAGGCTACTGTCGTTGGTTTTAAACCGATTGAAATGAAAATTGGACACGAATCTACTATTAGGGTTAGAAGATCACATGCCGAATTTCATTTATCTAAGTAGTTGTATTTGGGAGTTATGGCGTTCGAAAGTATGCGATTATACAGTTAGACAGACAACCCCTTGACGGATTTGGCCCAAACTTTTATACGGACCTACATTCCTGATGATAAAACTGTGTACCAAATTTTATCCGTCTAGCTATTTAAGTTTTTGAGTTATAGTCTTCACATGACCGCGGGCAGACAGATAGACAGACTTCCCGTAGACGGATTTTGTCCAAAATTTGATAGAAACCTATAAATTGTGTAAAGATCACACACAAAATTTCATCCCCGTAGCTCTAATATTTTTTGAGTTATCGTGTTCACAGACAGACATAATTCCCAAATTGTGTTTTTCGGACTCGGGGAGGTCTAAAACGTGGAGATTCGTCAAAATCTCGAGTCCGAATTTTTTTGACGATTACAATACTTTCTCTTTGTATACGAGAAAGTAAAAAAATCAGTACTAACTGAAATTCAGATAGACATACAGTGTCGTTAGATTAGTTCTTTGCAGTACATATCCAATAATGTTAATAATTATTGTAATGGCCTGTTGGCTTATTCGAGGATCGCCGGTTCCAGCCCCGATTCCACAGGTGACTCGTCGTGTACGTGGGCATGTTGCTAGTTAACTCTTTAATCCCGAGGCTACATTTTTCTTCTAGCCCCTTTAAAACCGAGCCTGTTTGGGATGATACGACTTGAATTGGACTCTCCCTACCTGGGTGGTCATTTACCCCATCCTCTGCTATAACCTTCCCTTAAGGCCCACGGAAAAATGGGCTGTGGTTGGCAAGAATAATTGGACCCCCTACCGCGCTTATCTCTTAAACGATCTCCCCTCGAAAGGAGCCAACCGCCTCAGACCGGCCTTCGTCGCTGTTAAGGGGAAATTTTTCGACCGCCTCGCTCGGTGTGAGAGGGTTAAATCTGTTCAGACCTCTTCACAGTAGTGTTGTATTGAATTCTGGTGCGTGTGATGCCGGCGGCGGTTCGTCAACTTCGAGGCAACTTTAAAATGGGACATTAACCCTCCGACTGTATAATTTTTTTGAATTACTATTTAGATGCGACGTTTTCAAACATTTTCAAATACCGTAGAACCAAGCTAGTTGTTATTTACAATCGGGGCTTTATTAGTATAATATGATTCAGCGTTTGAAAAGTACTGTGATATTCGTAACGAATAAAAATATATATTTTTAGAATTATTAAAATATTTGAAGAAAAGAAATTAATTAGATAAAAAAATCGTTTGGTCATAAAAGAAATTAATTTCAAAATATCGAATGACTGAAAAAGAAATTAATTAAAAGTATCGTTTGGCATAATTTGGCATAATTTTCTAAAGATTATAAAAATAGTATGACAACGATATATTTTGTCTTTTGGTAACTTTGCCTAGCAATGGAAAAGAATAATGAATTGCATGATGGAATTTATGTAAAGTTTGTGATGTAAGTGTATGTGTTTGTTTTACATTTTTGTGCTGTGGTAGACGTCCGATAAATATATTATTTTTGATAAAGAAGGCTGTACAATTTTTCATATTATGCTGAAATACATCACAGTACTGAGTAAACCAATTAGCTTGCGAAAATCGCAGGATGCAGCAAAAAGCAGACGAGCTTCCAACCTGCGGAAATCGTGCGATATGCAGTCAGAGGGTTAATCTAACAAAATAAATTTTGTCCGTAATTATTGATGAAAAATCTATAAAAATATAAAATGCAAAGCGTGTTAAACTTCAAATTAAATCGAAGATCGTCATTTTTCCTCGACCGAGGGTCTGTTTGTTACTCATTCCATCTACAATATTTTTTGTACCATTCATGGATGTTGAAATGATCTTATGATATGAATATCGATTCCGAATGGACATTACACTGTTAAAAAAATAAAAATTCATCTTGGTCTATATCTGTGGATGTCCATCTAATTTCTATGTTTAACTGAATTTTTGTACTGGTCATTTTAAAAATCTTCCAGTGAAATGATAAGAGATCTTCTATTAGCAGCAATAATGGGAAGATGGTTATTATACGGTTTGAATTATTAAAATCTGCTCTTTTAGCACTCAGTCTGATTAATTGTGAGCATTCCTTAAATAAAAAGTTGCAAAGGTAATGAAACTTCATAACCATACATCTGAAGCCTGTTATATAAAAAGAGGTACCCACTATGTTCAATAGTCACCAACCATCGAAACTTCCAACTGTAACACTGGTTACTAAAACTGATATGGTAGAATATTTGTCCTGCGTCCGCAAATAATGTTTGGTTTGAATACTTCAATGAATTCAATTTATTGAAATTAAACGCAGTACAGTTACCGTTTCAATTTAGTAACTTCAGTAGCTATCTATGAAGCAGGGAATATATATTATATATATTTCAGAATAGCATGAATAATCGTGGAGCCTTCTTTATCAAAAATAGGTTTATTGGACGATTTCCACAGCAACAACATGTAAAACAAACACATACACTTACATCACAAACGTTATGTTACTGACTTCGAATTCCATGTTCAAATTAACATTATTCTACTCCAATGTTAGGCAACGTTAGCAAAAGACAAATATATCTTTGCCACACTATTTTTATAACCTTTAGAAAAGAATTAAATCCAAACGATTTTTTTAATTAATTTCTTTTACAGCCAAACGATATTTTAAAATTAATTTCTTTTATGACCAAACGATTTTATTTATCTAATTAATTTCTTTAAATATTTTAATAATTTTACAAATATATATTTTTTTATTCGTTACGAATATATATATATAATATCACAATCATAAGTAAATACAGAAACAAATGCAGTAACCAATCAAGAAATTAATACTTTAATCGAGGAAATACTATTTCAAAAGAAGTTAAACGTTAGGAAACGGATTGTTGTTTTGGTTTCCTTTTATGACGTGGTTTTGATGTTTTCTTTTGTTAATATATATATATAATCTGTTAAGAATCATAAACCCAATTCCCAATTTCATTGTTTTAATCAACACTTTTAGTAATACAAAATCCTCGAATTCAAGCCGAATCCAAAACTTATACAATCTGTTTAGAGCTCTATTTAATCCTTCTTATTGAGTTGTATGTTACAAGGAAACAGAAATTATATAATACATAGATATGCGATGCGCAAGGCATTGAATGCACGTATAAAGGCTTAGTAATAAATGTCAATAAATATACATTTATCGTAGAAATTTTTAATTTTAAGAAAAAATATTACCACTTCAATTCTGTTCATAAAAATGCCACCATAAGTGTATGTGCGTGTAAAGAAGCATTTTATTTCTTTCAGTGGGTCACCTCTAGAAAAGTAGACCTCGAGAAAGAAGTCGAAAGTTTGAAAACAGTATTAGAAATGAAGAACAAAGAGCTTCACACGCTTCGGGTGCAGAATCTAGAAATGGAAAAACAGGTATGAAATTTTTTATATCCTTCATTTTGCAATCGTTATTTTTTCTAGAAAAAAATTTATAGAAAGCAAAATTTTTAATTTATTTCTTTCTCGCAACAACTCGAAAATAAGGCGCAAAAAGACCTACGAATTACAAGTTCAGGACATTTCAATGAACTTCGGTCAAATAAAATTTTGAAAATTGTTTTAATTCTATAATGCTTTACCAACTATTCTTGGTAAAACAAATTAATGGTTTTCATGAAGCCGCCAGTCCAAAATTTTTACCTGAAAAAGTTTTCACTTTTTGGAGCTAATAAGAAGTTAAAGTGGTTTTATTATTATGGTGGAGTAGTTAACCCTTTGAGTACTGAATTATTTGAAGATTTTTATGCCCATGGGACGGATTTAATTTGTCGCTATATGGATTCATATGTAAAAGTAATACATTTTATTTGGAATATACTTATATTGGTGATATAAGTATATTTTTGAAACAGCATTTTAGTTACAAAATATAAATAAATACATAAATGAAACAAAATATAAATATTTATATAGAACAAGAACCAACTTAAAGCCTAATAATTTTGTACCGTGTGGTATTTTTCAAAACATGTCGGTAAATGCAAAGGTACCTGGCATTCCTTGCATTGCCAAGTGGTGTTTCTTTTCTTATTTTATGTTTATAACATACGCGACACCGTTTTGTAGGGTGTTTCTTTAATTCTGTTGCCGGAATATTCTCCGGAAAATGTGCCCATTTTTTCGCTTGCAAACGATGTGTCGCATCGCTACTTGTAGGACGCCCACGGATATTATAATTTGGCAGGACCACTTGCGCCAATAATTCTTCTTAAATTCAGATGACGAGTCAGACTCGTCCACCGTAACTTCGCCCAAGTAAGCAGATGACGAGTCTCGCTCGTCAAATGTACCCAAAGTGTTAAAGCGGTTTTATTATTATGGTGGGGAAGTTAAAATGGTTTTATTATTATAGTGAAGAAGGTTAAAGTGGTTTTATTATTTTACTATTGGTGGTTTTAAGACGCACTTTAGCTTCAAATAAAAGTTGTGCTTTTTAACAGTGTATTTCATTCTCCTCAATCTCAGTAGGCTAACAAAAATTAGCAACGAACAAAGATAGTAGAGTGCAAAATGTAATAAAAAAAAGATAACTTCATTGGAATTGTCAACTCGTTAGAGGGACCACACAAAACTATTTTAGTTTTCATCATTTTGAGCATGTAAATAATTTCATAGCGTTTTTTCACTGGGAAGTATCCTTTGCATATAAATTCAGTTTAATTAGTAAATTAAGTTTTTGTGACTTAGTTGCTGTAGTGAGTTTTTAAATTTAGAATTGTATTAACCACACATTAAATATGCTAAAAGTGAAGCAAATGTGATTGAAAGTTTGTCAATGCGTTGTTTTAATGACTGCTTGCAGCTCGAGGAGTTGCCCTTGGCCAGGGAGAAGATCAAGATGCTCCAAGCGAGAGCCGAAGACCTGGAAGCCTTGATGATCGAGAAGACGAAGCTCGAAAGGTGCGCATGCATTTTGTTTGAACGAGGAGAAATATCGAAGTTCGTTTCTTGCCGATATTTAAGAAAGTAATGTTTTCTCTCTCTCTTCCGCAGGAAACTGTCGACCGAGAACCAGCACATCCGCGACACCTACGAGCGGGAGAGCAAAGTGAACAAGCGGCTCTCCATGGAGAACGAGGAGCTGCTCTGGCGCATCAGGCAGGCGGAGCAGAGCTTCCTCTCCGATTCCTTCTCTGGTGAGGCAAACTCTTGTTGCTTTCACAGTTCTTCTTGAACAATGGATGCGCTTAAAGAAACGAATTGACATAAAGCTGTTCTTGCTAAATTTAGTGCTATTTAGTGCAAGATGTCTGTTAGCAAGTCCATCCAGGTCGTTTCTTGTTATTTCTGGGTGGATTGAACATTCTTCATGTAAAAAAATATCTTGAAAGATAACTTTGTGAAACACAATGTTCTTATGAAATAACATGGGGCCAAAAATCTTGTACCGTAGAATGTAAGCATGAGCTGTTTTATAAAATGAGTGGGTTCCACCTTTTGCTTATCACCTTTTTCTTTCACTTGAGGATTGCTACTCTATCATGGGTCGATCCAGGCGAAAATTGGGGCCGTTTTGAGGCCCCTTCACAAAATTTCACTTCATAAAAACGGCCCCATCACAAAATTCAAATTCATAGAAACAGCCCCTTCATAAAACTGAAATTCACGTAAAAAATAGAATTATGACTGCTAAAATTGAAGTTTTTACATGATAAAATAAATTCACACAAATATTTTTATTTTTCACAAAATAATTTTTTTTTACAAAATATTTTTATTTTTCACGAAAATAATTTTTCCCCACAAAAATGGGCCCCTAAAAAAACCTGGATCGGCCCCTGTTTATCCTACTGAATTCGCTGTGGGTAAGACCAGGGGTGGGGAATCTTTTTGTACCGAATGACCTCTTTAAATTTCGGCCACTGGGCAAAGGCCGCACAAGCAGAATGCTGAGGGTTATTGTTCTGTAATTATTATTATATTTCAGACAATTATGTCATTTCAATGCGAATTGTAAATAACTGGTAAATCCGCATAAGAAGCTTAGAAAGCCCACATGCAGCCTTAAGGCCGCAGGCTCACCACCCCTTGGTAAGATTCTCAATGCCTACCAAAAACATACCTTAAAAGTACCAGCATTAGAGGTCACCAAACTGAGCGGTGTAATGGGTGAAAGGCAAGAGTGAGCAGTTGGTTATACTATGACCGAGATAGTTAAATATTTCTAAATAATGGAACTCCAGAAATTTAATTCAAAAGAACGGAAATAGGCTATTTGAGCTTTCTGATTTTATTTATTTAACTTTTTTAAAAATTACATGAGTGAAATGTGTAAATTGCAGTTTTTGTCGCTTTTTATGACGATCGGTGAAAGCGACTTAACTCCAATAACAAACTTTTTCATCCGTTTCTTCCGAGGTGTGAAAAACTGAACAAAGATGATGCAAATTTATAACTATTCCTTTTGTTATAGTTATCAATGTGTCTATGCAGTAGCAGCAAATATTTACTGTTATTTATGCCGTTAATACAAAATCGCTGT
>BGPR01002396.1:152313-179819 GCA_013235015.1 Araneus ventricosus | reverse complement strand
GTTCAGATCTCGCCCTGCTTCCACCCATTCTGGATGCTTTTCCACTCAAATTTGTTCAGATCTCGCCCTGCTTCCACCCATTCTGGATGCTTTTCCACTCGAATTTGTTCAGCTCTCGCCTTCTTCCACCCATTTTGGCTGCTTTTCCACTCGAATTTTTTCTTTTCTTCGCCTTGCTTCCACTCTGTGCACTCCTTTTCTTCTCCAGCTGCTTCCCACTCTTTTCCTATGACACTTTCTTCGTTCGTTTGCTTGCTCTTTTCTCTCAGTTTGCATCTCGCATCTTCTCCCCACACTTTGGTCTCCAACTTGTCATCCTTTTGCCGACGCCACTTCGATATCCTCGCCACTGGCTTCAGCAGACTCCAGCAGAAATAAAGCACCAGCAAGCTCAGCATACCAATAACCATTTCACGCAAGTAACTGTCTAGCTTATGTATTGCAATAAATTAACACTACTAGAAAAAAGGGGTACAACGTGTTATGTATTTTATTTATAGCATCGGGGGGGGATTCAAAAGCTTCTTTTTATGTTTTCGTATTTTTAAAATATATAAAAATATTTTAAAAGGCGGTTATCAAAAGATGAATTCCGAAGTTTAGCTGGCTATTAGCAGGGGAGGCTTGGTATCCAAGATTAGTTACATCTCAAAGTATTACATCAAAAGTCATGTAAATGCTAAATTAGTAATACGCATGTAATTTAAAAGTAATCGTCAATAGTAAAGAACTGATTCTTCAAACCTGAAAATAAGAATTCTTTGAAGCTGCTTCTAAACAATTCTTCCTACAGATGCGAAAATCGCGAAAAGTCACTATAGTATATCAACAGTGATTAAGATGATTAAGATATTACTGACTCTGTGACGTAAAACTTTTTATGTCAGTGATTTCTTTTATGTCTAATTCCAGGTAATTATTAAGGTTTCGTATTTTCATAGATCTTTTGGTTTGGTTAGGTTATTTACTTTAACGTGGAAAGATTTAATTATAAACAATTATTAACCTGTAAATAGATTTCTTTGCTATTTATTCAATGAAATAACGCGCTTCATTTATTCAGAAATATTTTATTATGTTAATTCAGCCAAAAAAATATATCACGCACGCAGATGATTCTAATTCATTCGTACATTAGACTGACGAAAGCACTCCCGACTTGAAAAAAATATATCACGCATGCAAATGATTCTAATCCATTCGTGCATTAGACTGACGAAAGCACTGCCGACTTGAAAAAAATATATCACGCATACAAATGATTCTAGTTCATTCGTGCATTAGACTGACGAAAGTACTGCCGACTTGAAAAAAATATATCACGCATACAAATGATTCTAGTTCATTCGTGCATTAGACTGACGAAAGCACTGCCGACTTGAAAAAAATATATCGCGCATACAAATGATTCTAGTTCATTCGTGCATTAGACTGACGAAAGTACTGCCGACTTGAAAAAAATATATCACGCATACAAATGATTCTAGTTCATTCGTGCATTAGACTGACGAAAGCACTGCCGACTTGAAAAAAATATATCACGCATACAAATGATTCTAATTCATTCGTTCATTAGAATGACGAAAGTGCTGTCGACTTCAAAAAATATATCACGCGTGCAAATGATTCTAATTCATTCGTGCATTAGACTGACGAAAGCACTGCCGACTTGAAATGAATTATCTACAGGAAGTTGTGTAGAGAAATCTTAACAAGTGTTCTTTTGGGCGCTAAATTTCCTTTGCAAAATTAGAGAAATTTTTAGAAAATATGCCCCACAAATGGTATAAAAATGAAGGCAAGTCACGAAATGAGTGTTGGTCACCAAGTTTCTTCTGCAGGGGTTTGGAAATGGGGGGACGAGGAACGCTGGCAGCCCACCTCCACGTGGTGTTCCTCGGGCAACGCTTTGACTTGCGTCAGTAGCGGCAAAGAGGCTACCCAATGAACACTCAATTCATGCTTCAAAAAATGCGACGTGCAGGGTTGTTATACAGTAAAACCCCGGTTAATCGAACTCGGGTTATCCGAAATGCCTTTGAAATCGCGAATCCAAAAACACGTACCGTTCTGCAAGGAAATAATCGCGAAGGCGAGACGTTTCAGCAACGATATCCCCATTTTTTACTTTTAAAATTCCCCAAGAAGGTCAGTGATTAATTTTAGGATGTTAAAATTAAAATTAATGGATATTAACAATTACGATATTGTTTGCCTGTTCCTGTCAGGCGCATCGCGCCCCAACGCGCCGTTGTGAATATTGCGTCCGAAAGAGGGTTAAATTAATTAAAAAACATAAGCGTAGCCTACAAAGAAAATTTGAATTCGTTTTAAGCTCAAAACTTTTCAGAATTTAGCGTGTGTAATTAGATACAAAATTGTAATAGATGTTCACGGCTTAACCGAAAAAATCCTTTTCCGAAACGTCTTCCCCTTTAGTTCGATTAATCGGGGTTGTACTGTAATTAATATTGTTACGAACATGGAAAGTCGCTTCCCAGCAATGTGAGTCTTATGGCTGGGAAAAGAGTTTTACAGGGGTAAGTATGAGATGACCGACAGCAGCCACGTCTGGATCTCTGACCTTGGCGACTTGGCGACAAATTTGGCAACTCTGGCGACGAAATATGGGATCTCAAAGGTGCTGGAATCATCTCGATATCTCTATTAGCAGAGGAGATACGCTTGAATGTACTAGATGATTCCATGTGATGTCACGGCCTGCCTTGGGAGACTATATAAGGAGAGAGCTTGGATGAAGGAGTGTGTGTTGATCGACTGGGATCGCCTTGCGAACGTCTTTGGAGTTCTATCCGCTGTGCGAGCTAATAAGCTGTTAGATGCCGAGCGGTGGTAGCGTTGATCAATTGGAACGACTTTAGAGTTTCGTCCGCAGTGCGAGCTGGGAAGCTGGTGAGCTGAGCGCTATTGAAAGTGCAGTTATTGTCGTTATTAGTTATTTGCTGACTGTTTGTGTTGTTAGATAACAAAGTGCTGAACTGTTATTACATGTGAATTGCTGATAGTTTGCATTGGTAATCAGTGCAAGAACTATTGTTTCCTGTACCTGTGCTGCGTGTTTTCCTGCATTATAAATATTTAATTGCGAAACCATTCAAATCATTGTCTAAACAAATATTTAATTGCGAAACCATTCAAATCATTGTTTAAACAAATATTTAATTGCGAAGCCATTCAAACCATTGTCTAAACAAATATTTAATTGCGAAACCATTCAAATCATTGTTTAAACAAATATTTAATTGCGTGTTTCTGTTTCATTGTTGAAAGCAACAACAATACAATATGGATCCCGCAACAATGCAATGCGAATGGCATTGTGTGCGAGGTTTGGTAATTTATATAAAGAAAAAGGAAAAATTAAATCGCTCAAATGGGGTTTTCACTAAAAATGTTGTTTTCCGTGAGGTTTTAATTTGTGATCTCATGTATGCGGTGCATCTTGCTTCATGCGTATATAAATTGGAGGCGGGGCCATATGAAAAAATATGGATCCCGAGCAACGCACCAATATCTCCTTCCCTCCGTACTAAATTCTGATAAAAATAATTCCGGAATCGGATAGACCATTCATTTTGCCACGACAAGATATAATATTTTCTTACAAAATAATGGTATAATTTTTAAATTTTAACGGTATAATTTTTTTATTATTTTTCCGATTTCAACGCGTTTTCGAGGACGGAATGTTTAAGCCGCTCTTTTCTCCTTATTTATTTAGGAGAGAATATTAGGCATGTGTCACGTGACTTCCCCTCACCTCTCCGCCAGGGAAGAAGCGGAGAGAAGAATTGAGTTCACTAGATGGGGTAAATTGTTCAATTCTAGATAGTCCGTGGAACGCCGGGCCATACCGCTAGTTATTAAATATGAAGTGTAGAGCATCTGGGTCAAGGAAAAGACTTTAGTTGATTCAATCTTCTTTTATTCAATCATTGAAGATAGGTTACCTTTTCATTGGTAAAGGGATCATTTTATGCGTAGCTCCATGACCATGATTAAAGAGGTTACGCCCGAGCGGCGCGCTGTTGTTGTCAGCTTACATGCTTGAATCTAAAAGGGCAGTAAACAATGCGCTGGGAGCTTATATACGGCAAAAAGGGGATTTTCCCGGAAGACTCGTGACTCGAAATGAAAGTCGTAGTGCGCTTATTACGATGGAAGTAGAAGTAATTAAAAATGAGGTGTCGTTAAAAGTGACTTAAGAAAGGTAAAAGCTTAAAATATTACACATATTTTAAAAACACTCTCATGAACTGTTCAATTTTGTTTCAGTAATAAAAATATCTCCAAAATTCATTTCAGATATTGGCGCAGAGCAACCTATTTACTGAAAATTTAACTTTTCTCATTTTCTTCTAATTCCCCCCCCCCTTTCTTCTTTTTTTCTCTGTTTTTATAGAGCGCATCAACTAAATTCTACCAAAATTTTGTTTCATTTGGAGCTATAGAACCGGTTCTAGAGTCTTCTAAATAAGCGTAGGAAGTAAGAATTGATGTAAACTGCACGTTGCAGTAAAGAACAACTGTGTCTCGAGAAGGCGGAGACAAATGCTAACAGCCATAAACAAAATGAGGCCCGTCCTAGCGGGTATTACGAGCAGAATCATTACATTAACCCTCCCACACCGAGCGAGGCCGTCCCGGGCGGTCTAAAAATTTCCCCTTAACAGCGACGAAGGCCGGTCAGAGGCGTTTGGCTTCAATGGAGGGGAGGGGAGGTTCTGAGATCGGTTAGGAGATAAGCGCGGTAGGGGTCCAATTATCCTTGCCAACCACAGACCATTTTCCTGCGCCTTAAGGTATCCGACTGTGTTCGGAGACATTTTTTTGAAAAATAACTTTTATATAATTTTAAATGTTATTTTTCAACTGCATATATTGTAAAACTATGAAAATATTGTAAAATTAGGCGTTTAAATAATATTTTTTTAAAAAAACTGAGAAATTTGAAGAAAAATGACTAAAATATTTGCCTTATGCTAACACCCATAGACAAAATCATATTCTAAATATACATAAATCCTTGTAGGAGCACATTTTTATGACAGTTATCTGTGTTATGCTCTAAAATATTTCTTGTACTTCAAAATAGTTTTGAGATATAGCTGAACATAGTTACTAAACTGGTAAATTTTCATAAGAAATGCTTTTCGTTTATATTTAAGCACTTCAAAATAATACTTGCTTTTAAAATTGAGCTTAGTTTTTAGAGGAAAACATCGAGCGTATTACAGAAAACAATCTCAGAAAATTTCGTATCAATACTTGAATAACTTTTTGAGAAATCATTGTTACGGTCGACAGTTTTCCTCAAAAATATCATTTCTCAGAAAATACATTTAAAGTTTTTATGCAACATAAAATAATGCTTACAGTTCGGTAATAAAACAGCTGTAACTCCATTTGTAATTCACGTAGAGTAAAACGTGAGACAGTTTTAGAAAGCTGATTAAACAGGCTACAAAATTAAGTCATAAAATTTTTTTGATGATTTCTTCAAAAACGACGATTTTAAACCAGTCGGATGCCTTAAGGGGAGATTATAGCAGGGGTGGGGTGGTGGGTAAATAACCACCCAGGTTGGTAGAGTCCAATTTATGTCGCTTCCTCCCAAAAAGTCCCGGTCTTAAAGGAGCTAGAAGAAAAAAGTCGCCTCTGGATTAACGAGTTAACTGTAAACAAAGTAGTAGCTCCGCATATCGGGGGCGCTAAACTAAGCAGGCAGAAAAGCAAAAATACACAATATGCACTTATATCAAATGAAAATAATAGAATATAAAAATGATATAATAAGGCATGGGAACACAAAATACATTAATATTAAAATAAATAAAGTAAAGCATTGGGATGTAGAACAAGATGAAAATATTAAAGTAAAAGCACTGGCACATCAGGTCAATGAGGAAAGGGGCGTATGGCCGATGAAATGTTATCAGAATAAGATATAATCTATTGATTTTTGCGGTTATACCCACAGACATGGCAGGTAAAATTTTGTTGAAATTCGGGATGTCACGGGCAGCGCCGTGAAGGTACTGCTAGTTTAGAATAAACATGGGTTATGAAGTCATGTTATCAGTATAAGAGATAATCTTTTTGATTTTTGCGGTTGTATCCACACAGACATGGCAGGTAAAATTTTGTTGAAATTCGGGATGTCACGGGAAACGCCGTGAAGGTACTGCTAGTTTAGAATAAACATGGGTTATGAAGTCATGTTATCAGTATAAGAGATAATCTTTTGATTTTTGCATATGAATTTAATGGGACATGGCAGACAAAAATTTTCGTTGAATTGGATGTCACGGGCAAGCCGTGAAGGTACGCAGTTTTAGAATAAACATGGGTTATGAACGTATATCAGTATAAGAGATAATCTTTGATTTTGTTAAATACGACAGACATGGCAGATAAAATATTTGTTAATCGTGTGTACGCGGCTACGCCGTAGAAGGTACCGCGGTTAGATAAATACAACTATGGGTTATGAAGTCATGCGTTACCAGTATAAATAATCTCTTGATTTTGCGGTTGTACCACAGACATGCGTAAAATTTTGCTTGAAATTAGATGATGTCACGGGCACCGCCGTGAATATGCTAGGTTTAGACAAAATATGAAGTTCATTAACATCAGCAGTATAAAGAGATAGATCTTTGATTTTTGCGGATGAGCATTCTCACGACAGACATGTCGTAAATTTTATGGAAATTGGATGTCATAACGCCTGAAGGTAATTCTAGTAGATACGGGTTAGAGTCTGGTTATCAGTATAAGAGATGGAATCTGATTTATTTTGCGATTATCCACAGACATGTGCAGGTAAAATTTTGTGAAATTGGGATGTCACGGGCAAACGCCCGTGAAGGTACCGCTAGTTTAATAAATACGGGTTATGAAGCTACAGTCATCAGTAAAGAGATCAATCTTTGATTTTAAGTGAATTACCCACCATGTACATGGCAGGTAAATTTTGTTGAATTGGATGATACACGGAAACCGTGAAGAGTACCGTTAATTAGGAATATAAACATGGGTTATGAAGTCATGTTATCAGCATAAGAGATAACCTTGATTTTGATGATTATACCGACAGACATCAGGAAAATTTTGTTGAAAGGTCTGGGATCACGGAGAAACGCTGAAGACATGCTAGTATAGGTGAAGAACATGGGTTATGAATCATGTTACAGGCAGGCATAAGAGATAATCTTTGATTTTTGCGATTGAATCTGACATGGCAGGTAAAATTTTGTTGAAATTCGGGATGTCACGGGAAACGCCGTGAAGGTACTGCTAGTTTAGAATAAACATGGGTTATGAAGTCATGTTATCAGTATAAGAGATAATCTTTTGATTTTTGCGATTATACCCACAGACATGGCAGGTAAAATTTTGTTGAAATTCGGGATGTCACGGGAAACGCCGTGAAGGTACTGCTAGTTTAGAATAAACATGGGTTATGAAGTCATTGAATCAAATGAAACAATGGTAAGCAAAGAAAAGTCGTCGCACACACATTCAAGGCTTCTACGGACCGCATTACATGATTCCGGACTCATTCATCAAAGGTTTTCTATTGTATGAATAAGTAAGACGTTATAACATGTCTAATTGCCATCATTTCGGTCATTAATTCCTGTTTTTCATCCACATAATACTATCCCTGTGCATTAAGGGATGGATGAAAGGGCATAGGATTCCTTTACTCATGTTCCTGATTACGCTGTCCATGTTCAAATGCCTTTATTCTGTCTAATTACTTATTATTCTCTGAAGTGAAAAAAACTCTCCAAGTAATCCAGAATGTATAATATATCGATTTTTTTCAACAAACAAATAACTAAGTTAGCAATTTGTCGCTATTGATTTGTAATTTATTACATTGTTTGAACATTTCACAAAATGTATAAAAATGGAATGTGATTTCGTAAAGGGATTGCAAATTGATTTTTCAGATTAACTGATATTGATTTCTTTACAACTTACCTACCGCAAATGTTATTACTCAGACGTTTAAAGGAAAAAAGAAGATTAGCTATCATATTCAATGATATCGTACCAAGGATTACATCATCTAAGCAAAATTTACAAAAAATCTTCGGAAGATTTTGAATCCAACAAATGAAAGTAAAGAAGCTCTAATACAGGGTGACAATTATTGAGCTATATGAAAAAAAAACTTGATAACTTTTGAACCGTTGGCGAGATTCAGTCAAAACTTGGCGGTTAAATGCAGGGCATGCTGGGATTTTTTTTAGCATGCGCACTCTTATTGTTGTTGTTTAGTTTTCGTTCAAAATGCCGAAATACAGCGTTTCTGAGCATATATCGATCGTCAAGGCCTACTATTCGAGCAATAACAGCCCGACTGCGGCTCAATGGAAATTTGCGACCGAGTACAAGCTGAAGACAACCGGTCCAAGTGTTATAACAATAAAAATGTGATTGAAAAGTTCGAGAGGACTGGTAGTGTCGATGTCTCGACACTTCAGCGATTTTTGCAGAATTTTGCTCTTCGTCTGCGCCAGGTCACAGCCATTGATGGCAAGCATATCGAGCATGTCATAAACTAAATCCGAATATCTGCAGTTACTTTTATAATTTGAATAAAATTTTTGAACTCAGTAGTTTCTGAAAATTGTATTTTTTATTTCTTGTAGCTCAATAATTGTCACCCTGTATGTTTCATACATTATAATATGATTTAAACATGTCATTGCTCTTTTAACTAGTCAATGTACAATGCATACGCCTCTATAACAAAATTAAATTTGGACACGAATAAAAAGCGTGAAAAACAAGAAAGCTGAAAAAATGTTTTAAATCCAAAATCAATCCTTGTTCACATTCATATTTGTATATTACTGCTCTCGGATATTTTTAAGACATGGTCTCCGGTTGAAAGTGGCAATTAAAAAGAGGTTATTCATTGTGCTCTCTCCGCTTCTTGTGCTCTCGATTCTTCATAAGAAATCAATTAATGCCTTCTGAAAAAAATTTGTAAATATTTTAACTGTTTTAAAGACACTTTTCTAAAAATGAAAAAGAACGACTTTAGGGTGAACGACCTCAAACCGAGACAAACAAAACAGAAGATCAATATCCACACATGCCATCATTTGCATTTATAATGGTAGGAGTTTTGCAGCACGTGGCCACCCTTAATTTGGCATTTGCAATTCAGATATCGATATTTGAAGCACAGATTATGCCGTCTATTCTGTGACTCAAAGTTCCTTATCAGTTTTAAATTGCTTAAGCAAATAGATCGGAAAATTATTATCATGAGCTGGCTTCAACCGTTTCATGCGATGCTTAGAACCATTTGGAGGGCTTCTTGAAGTTGCAACCTTCAAACGACCTTGCTCTCGTTAAAGAAAAGGAAAGAAGGAAGGAAGGTTACAGAATTAAACGAAACCGATTCTTTATATATATATGTCAGCAATGTACTTGTACAGCAAAACTTGTACAGCTCTTGTACAGCAAAATTAATTTAACCTGGCTAAAGCTTGTCCACAGCCAAGCTGCTATTTTAATTGTTGAAAACTCCATTTACTTGGTTTGCCTATTTCATTATTTTTAATAACAACAGTGTTCTTTCACTTGTTGAAATATAATGTTTAAACTTGATTTTTGTTTATGGTATCTTTACTAATTTCAGTTTATTAGATTTTATTTAAAATTGATGTATTGTTCAAATAATGACTTTTTGATATAAGATTTAATTCTTGTTTACTTTATTTTGTATGATTATATACTAGTTATATTTGGATTTATATTATATATATATATATAGAGAGAGAGAGGGGGGTGTCCACATTTATCGTTGTCCAATGACTAATTTCTAAACCGTTAGAGACAGACATTTAGTTCCAATTGAAGAAATGCTTTAAATGAAGGGAAGAATTATATTTCGCGTTTTCTGAGTCACTAAAATATATTTCTGAAAAAGTTACGAATTCTAACTTTTTATACATTCCCTCTGTCCTACCGTCATACTTACTTAAATATTCTTGACACTCTAACATTTTAGACAAAAAGAGTCCCACTCTTTTGCGACTAAAACTGAGAGAGTTATGATGCTTTGAATTTCATGATTTTTAACCAATCAGCGACCTCGTTTAAAAATGCTGCGCGTTGATTGGTGGATCGTCTTTAAGACGGCTATTGAAATTGTGTAAAGTGGTAAAAGGCAGCGATATTCGAATCTCCATAACTCGTTCCAGTTTCAGTCGCAGAAGAGTGGAACGTTTTTGTTTAAAATTTTAGAGTGTCAGAAATATTTTACTAAATATGATTGATAGGACCGGAAGACTGTATAAAAGGTAAGATTTCGTAACTTTATCAGGAATATATTTATTGACTCAAAAAACACATATTATAATTCTTCCCTACATTTAAATCATTTTTCCAGTTAGAACTATATGTCTGCCTCTAACGGTTTAGAAATTAGTTATTTTACCACCCTATACAGTATATGTTTATATATATATAAAATCGATTACAAAACAAAAGCAAATAAATAAGTAAATAAAATAGTTGAAAGCAATTTTCAGCAGTTTCGAAACAAATGTAGTTATTTTAACATACGTCATTTGATGTTAGTTAATTTACCATAAGATTTACTATAATTATGTAGCCGTAAGCTACGTAATTTGCCTACTATATTTATAAACTCTTTAATTCGTGAATTAGGGAAAAAAATGGTGAACCAGATAAGTTCTACTTGTTTTTAGTTCATCTATATCAGATTTTATTAAGAGGAAATCATTGTTCTAAAGTTTCAAATAAAATAGATCTGTTATATATTTATGTAGTATAAATTATAGAATTAGCTTGTACATGTTTTAAGTACTTTTCAAGCAGGGAAAAGGTTAAAAAAATCATCAAAAATCTTCAGAATAATAAAAAAGGATTGTCATCAGATTGAATATTATTACGAATCTGACTTAATAAACGACTTCATATGCAATAGTTATATTGATTCAATCCTTTATTTTTAAAATTTCCTTCAAAAGTTAATTATTTTCAGCCTTGTATTTTTTCTTTTCTTTTGTGCTTTTTGAGTACTGAGAAGCCCATCATTAATATTCCTGATAATTGCTTTAATCATCGCTTTAGATGTCGGTATTTAATCAGTTGTGGCTCAATTAGATATTTATTTCGGAAACCATTAAGGTTACTAACTGAATTATTCCAAATTGGGAAGGATGGACTGAAAGAGCTTTGTAAATCTAACGAGCGGGAGTGACCTCCCCGAAACTTTCTTACATACGACCAGTAATGTGGGGTGGGTAAACACCCAGTAGGTAAATATTCTTGGGGTATTTACCCAAGGCCTAGTTATTTTGAGAAAAAAATTATGAATGATGATTTACAATAAAACATATAAGATTCATGAATTCCTGAAACTAAATATATTGCAAAAAGTATTGCGTATGTTCTCCATTTTTACACGCGCTGAGGTACTACAACTTTATTTAACGTTTTTGAGTAAGAAATCTTACTACAGATATCACGCAAGATTTTACCATACCTTCCATTTGGAGAATGTCAGAACGAAGTTCCGATTCGGGTTGCCATAATTTCCGAAGCGCGTGTTTGCGGCTCTCTACAATTTCCTTCGTAGACCGCCAAGGTCAAACGCCAACCATACTAACTTAAGTAAAACAAGTATGCGATTATACAGACCTACAGACAGTCAACCCTTTGCCAGATTTGGCCCAAAATTTTATACGAACCTACATTCATGATGATAAAACTGTGTACCAAATTTTATCCATCTAGCTATTCAAGTTTTTGAGTTATAGTGTTCGCATGACCGCGGACAGACAGGCAGACTTCCCGTAGACGGATATTGTCCAAAATTTGATCGAAACCTACAAATTATGTGTCAAGATCACATACCAAATTTCATCCTCGTAGCTCTAATATTTTTCGAGTTATCGTGTTCACAGACAGACATAATTCCAAAATTGTGTTTTTCGGACTCGGATCTAAAACGTGGAGATTCTTCAAAATGTCGAGTTCGAATTTTTTGACGATTGCAATACTTTCTCTTTGTATACTTCGTATACGAGAAAGTAAAAGCGACTGAAGAAGCCGTTCTCATCTACTTTGAACTAACTGATTTGGTTTGTTTACTGTTTTGTGGCACAAGAGCCTGTTTGTAGGCTATGCTGTGCCAAACAAGCGTTAATTTTTCGTAAGGTAAATTCAGAACACAATTCCTGGACGTTCAATGGAATATTCAAATAAAATGAATCGGGTAATCACTGAAAAATTGACAGTTAAGTCAGAAAAGCCATGGTGAAAAATTCGAGATCAAACAAAGTGGGTGGGGGGGGGGGAAATGTAGAGTTTTTGAAAAGTAAAAAGATGAATATGTGGTTGTCTACCAAGCAACTTTGGAAGAGTCACTGCTGTTGTTTGGAAGCTGCTTTGAACTGAAGAGTATTTTCTGAATCCTTAGCATATTCTTTTACTTACAACTTTGCTCTAAATATTCCATGATAGCATACAGAAGTGTAATGAAAAAATAGGAGAAAAAAAAGGCACCTTGTAATTGCTTTTAGTTAATTCAAAAAAGTTTACATAGGGGTGCACACATATATTTAAAACTTAATGTAATAAATGTTGGAAATTACCTGTAAAGCATTATTTTATCACTGCAAGAACGTACGAGCTAGATTAATTAATTTATTCGGCGATAGATGGAGCTACAGTTCTGCTACAAGCAGCGCCATCTTTTCCTTAACAAAACTCGACTGCAAGCTCAGAGCGAGCAGAGAGCAGCACCGCAGCAGTCACTATGTTCTCTCTCTAATCTCTGTTGATAGATTTTTATTGGCGTTTAGTCCGCCGATCTAACGGTCGTAAGTATCATGACCCCACTAACTTTCTCTCATGGCTCTACAACATTAAATCTTTAACCTATAATCTTTAATTGTTAATCTTAACCTGTAACATCTATCCCTTATTAATGTAGCTCCATTTCAATTATGACTTCATGTAAATTACCCTTAACACTCTGTACATATATCTGGGGGGGGGGGGGTGGGGAGGGGGGGTAGTGTTTTAATAAATGTTTTTTGTATTTAATCTTGAAGTCTCCTCGCTTATTCTAAGTAGTATTTTAATGTAAGTTTTAACGTGTTAGAACCCTTAAAATCTTCTAGATGTAAAACTGAAACCACTTACTCCTTATAGGTAAACCCTTATGTGGTCATTTTGTTCCTTGAACGGAATCACACATAAATAATTTTCCTGATAAGCTGTTTCGGGTTTAAATTCTATTCGCTTCAAGTTCGTTTTTTTCCAACTATGTATGAGCTATAGCCCGTTTCGGTCTTCATCGCGAACCGTTAGTGTTGAACTAGCAATATAAGACTCAATAATGCGACTAAACTGCACAGGATTTCTCATTTTTTTCCCGTTGAATTCTTGTTGCTACCAGGTTCGTTGAACTGTTTAACAAGACTTACCTCTTCAAAAGCGAAAGAAAAAGTCTTTGTTTTAGCGTTAATAACAAACAGTTAGCCATTTAAGCAAAAGTAAAAAAGAAATTAAAGCATATTGAAATTATATTTAAGCATGTAGAAGAATGTTTCATCTATTGATTTTCGAGATTTTTATTGATTTCGCCAGCTCCTTGCGGTTCATCTGACTGTGGTTCAAAATTACGAGGTCCGTCCCAAATTAGCCTGCTTGAAAAACGGGACATCAATACAACCATACTAAATTTAAATTCGAATGGAAATTGGCATTGTTCCAGAATGTGCTATTGTTCTTCATTTATGGCTTCTGGTCGAGTATGCTTTCATATACTTCCAATTACAAAGGTTCATCAAGTAAGGTAAATTTGTATGAAAATACTTTAATATCCAAGAGGATTGATAATAAAAAGTTACGAAAATTAAATTTTTACACGGCCCCCATAGAACAGAAATGTCATTAAGTAAAATGTTTTTTTTTTTGGCATTCATCTATTCACATACAAAGTTTCGCGCTTCCATCAGCAAAACTTACAGATATATAAGAAGACGAAGTTGTTGACTTAGACCACTTTTCCATACCTTTTACTACTGTTTGGTCCAGTCTTTCGACTTACATTTTAGGGATAATATACATATTTTTAAATAACAATGTATTTTTTAACTCTTGTTATATCTATAAACTAATCAAATAATACATTAATTGAATTATTTACAAAAATAGTTCATCTTGTGAATCTTGAAAAAAAATTCACGCTGACTTATCAGCAGTGAGGCTCATCTTCCCAGAAACAAACAGTGCTATAAAAATATTACTAGAATACAATTGAAACACAATTTTTAAAATATAGCTAAATATAACTTTACCTTCACATAGTTCAAACTTGTAGTTGTAATTATCTGAAATGAATTTTAGATAATTACAGAACTTTTTTTCGGTGAGTTCCTTTTTAATAAGAGAAATCGAATATGTAGGAACCAGCCAAGTTACCGGCAAGTTGAGGCAATACGAAAGTGAATCTGTAACCTAAAAACAGCCAATGAAAAAAAACCACCAAGGAAGCGAAGGCGAACCCATGGGTGATATTGAAAAGGGAAAAAAAGAACATTATTTGGTCTGAGCACAAAACAGGAGCATCCGAAAATCCAGTTCGAGCTAGGTTCTAAGACATTAAGAATAGCTACTCGCCTTCGTCTATTATGCCACTTAGTTGTACGTAATGAACGAATTCTAGTGCTTTCCAAAAGTATTTGGTGTGTAGCTCAATCCTGCCTCTGTCTTACTTTTTCATTAATTTTATGTCTTCTTTTCCCGTTCTTATCTTTCTTAATCGAACTCTCGAAGCATGTAAATAAGAATAAAAACAAAAATACGAATTTTTAAAAAATATTTTTAGCGATTTATACAACTCTGAAGACCTAAAGGACGAGTTGCCATTGCTTTATGTAAAGCTTAATAATGCTCACAACGCGAAGAGCAAATACTTCAGTATCTGGTTTAATATTAGCCTATTTTCCTGTTAAGCCTTAAATTTCTATTTTCTCAATTTATCCTTCCATTCTCAATCCAGTCGATAATTGCAACTATCTGCCAATGAAATTGAGTAACAGTATGCTTCAATGGCAAATTTCTTCAATCCATGATGATTGGATGATGCACTACTTATCAAATATTTGCATATCGCAGTTTTTCTATGTTGAATATATTTGCATTTCTGCAACAAACATTGCCACATATAAATTTATGAGAAGCCCTTTAAATTTAAAAATTAGTATAGCTCTGCAAGTATTGCAGATAGAATCGTGAATCTTAGTTTCTACATAGATAAGTGTAAGAGGAACATGTTACTTATTGACACTTTTGCTCTATGGGGCACGTATCGAAATTTAATTTTCTTAACTTTTTATTTTCAACTTCCGCAGAAGCCAAAGTGTTTTCACATAAAATTTTACCTTATTTCATGAAACTTTGTAATTGGGAGTATATGTCTAAAATCAATGTTAAAGGAAATAAATGCTTTTTCCACTTTTAATGCTATAATGCTTTTTCCACCTTTTTGGGACACCTGTATGTATATATATATATAATATAAATCCAAATATAACTTGTATATAATCATACAGAAATAAAGTAAATAAGACATATCAAGAATCAAATTCTATACTAAAAAATCATTATTGAACAATACATCAATTTTAAATAAAATCTAAAAAATAGAAAATACTAAAGATACCTTGAACAAAGATCAAGTTTAAGCATTTATATGTCAACAATTAAAAAAACTCTGTTGTTATTAAAAGTATTGAAATAGGCAGACCAAGTAAATGGAGTTATATATATATATATATATATAATTCCATTAATAATTTTTCAAAATTTTTATGGTTGAGTTGAAATAAGATTTAAAATAAAAACTATTAAAATATATGAGACACTTATGATGGAAATGTCAAATGCAGTGAAACAAGGTATTCATTTTATGTGTCCTTTATCTGAAACCACAGAATAAAGCAGGAAAAGTGAGTCTGAATGCGAAAAGAAAAGAACTGCAACTTGTCTGCTGCTTGCGTGTTAACTAGGCAATTTCCATTCAAGTCAAAGTTACCTAAATGATATATCGCGTGTATTAGATTTTCCCCTATCTTCGAAAGTTAAGAACAAAATGTAATGTAGACTTATGAAAAAGAATGTAGGGAAACCTTCCAAATTTTTGTCATTTTTTGACATTTACATCAGTAACCTAGATACTCACAAAGAGTCCTAGTTTTGCCTTTTCCTAAAAGAAGGGCGTGTAGGCGATTCAATATTTCAGAATACTTCTATTTTTAAAAAGAAATTAGCGCTTATTTTCATCCATTTGCTGTATTCATTAAAAGTCGTTATTAGGGAAAGTTTGCGGTTCAGTAAAAATTTAACCCTTTGCACTCGCATATATATGGCATTTGTATTTATATTGCACTCGTATTAATAATATGTAAACAAGCTGTCAATCAACTCGGAATTATTTTTCATATTCGATGAAGATGAAAACATTTTATGATAACATATTACAACTCAACATGTAGATTTAGTAGCAAAAATTAAAAAATAACAAAATAATAAAATCATAGTAATCATAGTAAAACTGTCTATCGAAAATGCTTCTCTACTAATAATAAAGGAGTGTATGTCTGTGTTGGCGCTCTACAGAATAGACCGCTAGACTTAGAGCAACGAAATTTGGCTCCAACATACTTTGGAGGATGGGAATGTGCACCCCGGAGCTGTTTTTTTATAATTTTAATTAATTAAAAATTATGAAAAATTTTGGCGATTTTCCTTAATAACTTCAAAAAATATTACAGCACAAAAATTATCTTTACACCATCTGAAAATTTAAAAAATTATCGTTTCAATGACATCATTTAAGTTGTCGTACGTGTTAAGTTATCTAATTTTAATAAATTTTTAAAAATATTTTTGGGCATAATTTACAACACTACTTTTCATTGCTGCAACGCATTTAAAACTGTTTTATTGTTTAAACATATTTTTAATCGCGTGTTTCTCGCCCATTGTTGAAAGTTAAGAAAATTTCTTACTAGATTTTACTTCCTTCTTTTATTTTATTTATTTTTTCTGTGAAATCTTTAAAGAAAGTCCTCAAGAAAGTAAGTATATAATGAAATAAAATCCAGTAAAGTGAAATGTTATCTTTGCTATGTTTTAATTCTTTTTATCAGCGTGTTTTAAATCAATTAGTATGCTGCTGGCCGTAAAATGTGTCGCGCCAATTTAATGTTGAAATCAAATGCGTATTTTACGTTAATGCAGACAAGGAGCAGAACAAGTGCAAGGCTACGAAAAGAACACGTGTTGAATGTCTATAACAATTTGAAGTTTAAAACGACTTTGTTAAGGGAACCATGAATATAAATTTATGTGTTGGCAGAAGAAGACAACCCGAAATGCGAATAAAAAATAACGTCATGTTGGAATCGTATAAAAGGAAATGTATTTCTGTGTTGAGTGTTGGCACGTGCAATGATGATTGATTATATGATCTTCATTTAGTCATAACAAGATGCTATATTTTAAAAATAAAGACTATTTTTATTTACTGCAAGCTCTGCTCTATATTTTCTTACTGGATCAATCACATCCCACATTATCCTATTATGCATAATAGGATATTGTGGTTCCTACATTATGCATAAGAGATTCAGTTGAAATTTTATTTGCGGTGATCAAGCTGGTCACAGAAGGTGTCTAGTTTACCAATGAAGATCACTAAGGCTAACTAACTGTAAGCAAAAATTATGAAAATGATATTGAAAAAATATTTTAAAGTTTTTCATGGTACGATACCGTTCAAAACAGTCGCCAATATGTAGTCCTGGCTTGCGAATACATGTGCTGGAAGTATATCTAATTTCACGTCTTCCGCCTCTCACTTTTAGGTTAGAATACACGAAACAGTGTGCAATTTGCCATTCAATCGTTCTTCTTTGTCTGCCGTATATGTTAATTATTTTGTATCAAATTTCGTAGCTCTAGGTCCAGCGGTCTAAACTGTAGAGCTCCAACACACACACACTTTAACTAATGACTTTTTTAATTGATGAAAAACAGTGATTTCGTGATTTTTAAATTTTTACTTGAATTTTTATTCCATTAATAATGACAAATTAATTAATCGTTTAAGAATTATTAAACAATCACTGATAAAAATTCAAAACTCGAAATTGGATGGTCACCGTATATTTAAGTTTATAACTTCAAAATAATTAATTTATTTGACATCATTTTAATTAAAAGAAAATCTTTAATATACATAATACTTATATGTATAAAAGGTAGTGTAAATGAATTTAAACACATTTAACAAAATGCTAACATCATCTAAAATTCAAGGATTAAAAATATTGCAAATAAATATAATTTATCTTGAAACGAAAAGTCGTTCGCACCTCTTTTCCCTGAAGTTTACGTACTTAAATGCAGTAATGGTTGTTTCCATAATTTCAGCAATTAATTTTTCTAAGAATTTAAAGCAGTAAACGTAAAATTGATATTCTTCATTCAATTGATGAAGAATTATAATTTTGTATTTGTTTTAAATTTTTAATTTTACTTTTATTCTATTATTAATAAGTAATGCTTGAATTATTCGAAAAATATCATAGCGATCACTGCTGAAATTCCAAAACATGACAATCTAGAATATAAATTAGGATTCAAAGCATTGGAAAGATTAGATTTTATTCCCTTAATTAATACAACTTTTGAAATTTTACCATGGTTTTTTTTGCTTAACTATCACTTTGTCAGTGATTGCTTTGAAACATTTCACTTTGATACTTCATTTATACTTCCAAGATTCTTTGGTATTTCTTTTCCCGAATTAACCTTAGAGAAGTGCTCAGACTCAATTTTAGCAAACTTCTGCTGTGAATACAGATTTATGGCTCATTTTTCCCTGCGTTAGTGATGTGCAGAAGTTTCAAAAGTGGTTTGCCTGCTCAAGTGGAATTATTTTCATCTGACTTTTATATTTTGATTAAGAAAATTACAATTTCCAGCCCTAAATAACTCTTCTGTAATATCAACAAGGACATTAAATTATCCAGTACTTATAAATAATTAGAGCTAACTATTCTAGTTTCTTTTAAATAATTAGAGAATCATGAATTTCATGTATAAGCGTATTTAATATTATGCCTGACAAAAGCATGACTGCAACATAATTATTGTATATCAGTGTATGATAGCAGGTAAGTGGCAACAGTAAGATGTGTGCTACTTTGAATTTGATTTTTAGAAAGAGTCGAGAGAGAGACGATTACGAAGAAGAGACGAGTACGGTACGATTGAACGAAGTTACATTGTATGCAGTTACGAAGTGTAATGGTTGTGCTTAATAAATGTTGCTTTGTTTTAAAAGAAGTCTTATGAATGTCAATCGAGAAGCCAACACATGTAGTTAGCTAAGATTTAAACAAACTGTCCAATCACATATAATTAAGAGAAAAATTCATACAACGAAGGTGAAAATCTTAAGTATTATTCGTAAATATTTGAATAGAAAATTTTAAAATATGACTTTTATTTGAAAATGTCCTTACTGCCTTTAGAATATTTGAGATAGAGTAATAAAATAGCAAGCTGCTTAGTATTTAATTCATTCAGGAATGTGCAGAAATTCCATTTAACTTTTTTCGATCAGGAAACTGAAATATACCATTACCAATTCCACTTCCCTTTAATTGATGCAAAGTCGTCCTTAAAAATCATAAATGAATTATTGGAAGAGTAATTTCTCTTTTCCTTTCTGAAAATCCACAGAAATATCAAAAACGGAATAAAATATTTCTGTTATAGTTTGTATAAATGTAATTATTTTCCTTGCTGTAATAAGTTTATGCATTCAAATAATTAGATTAATGAATATATTTTTAGTTTTTTTTTAAACCCCACACCGGTCCGGTCTACCCGAAAGGGTGTAAGGCCTTTAGCAGACCGGTGGGGAAATATAAAAGCAGTACAAAAATAGTAATATGACATGACACACAAAATCATCACAAACACATCACAGAACGTTACAAACATTACAGAAAAGGGCAACAACAAAAAAGTAACCTAAAACACACTCACAAGAGAAAAAAAACAAATAAAAAGTTCGCCACTGAATAGATATTAAACTTGGAGAGAACCATAAATTAATTGAATTCTGTTTGATTTTTATCACCAGATCTGGAACCAAAATTAAAAATATTCAAAACACTCAAAAAGAGGAGCTCCCAGTATGCATCCAAATAAGCAAAACAAAAGCACAAGCTCAGTACAAGACACCAGTAAAAAGAAGGAGGCAATAAATTTTTTTTAAAAATATCATTAAAATATTTTTTTTCCATTTTTAGTTAGAAGATATTCTTTTAATTGTTAAAATTAAAAATATTTTTAACTTGCATTATTTCTTAAAAGGATTTCCATCAGCCATGTCAACTGCGACCCAAACTAATTAATACACTCCAACCACTCAATAGATTATTATCTTTTAAGTGTTGCGTTTTATTTATAGAAATAAATTAGAATGGTGTTATGGGATATTTTTTCTGTAAAACAAAATCGAATAGTTTAGAGTTGAAATTATTTTCTTTCGTTTCATGAACAATTCAATCATTCTGGCTTCCGTTTTTTGAAAATAACAATTGATACAAAATGAATATTGGCAAGAATGAAAATAACAGTTCAAATGAAATTAATATTTACAAGAATACTACAATTTCTTAGGGTGTTCAGCAACTTATTTATCAAAGGTTGCATGCGTGTACATATATTTCATCTTAAAATAATTTTTTATTCCTTCATCTCACAGAATGTAAATATCAATTATATTAGTCTGTCTGAACAGTATTACAAGAATATTGGAAAGAAAAATGGATTTATGCAGTTTCGAATAAACTGTGTTACACTATTCGGCGATCAATTGTCCAAGACTTCTGCAGCCCAAATTCTAAATCAGCTTACAATCACTGAAGGGAAATTATAGTATTATCTAAATTATCATATCGCGTTATTTTGGCAGCGAATTTCCGAAAATGACTTGCAGGTAAAGCACGCAAAATAGAACAAAAGTATAGGTCTGTTTCTTGTTAGGAACATTAGTATTGGGTTCATTCAGTGAAGAAAGTCATTAGGAATATCATGATATAGAGCTGGTTTATTTGCTTCTTTTTTCTTTCTTTCTCAGCATTTGCGCAAATTTTTGTGTAAACTAGCCTAAATGATAGCTTCAACAATAAATTAGGCTGATGATTCTGAATAATTTACATATAAATTGAAATTTTCTTGTGTTTGCACCTAGCTGTGGGATGCCGAACTACCATTTAGTGCAACAACACTATGTAGATGATTTTGTGAAAATAAGTTTTATGAAACTAGAGAATATGCTAATAACAAATAACTTATTAACGTATAAATTAAAGTTCGTATAAATTTTCTCATGACATAAACTAAATATTTCTGTTTATAAAGAAAAATTTTAAAGGGAAAATTTGAAGAATCGTATTTATTTTCATGTTTGTTTATATTTACTTTGTAAATTATTAAAATTTTATTGTCTTTCTTTTCTGAAATTTTAAAAATCTGCTATTATTTTACAATAATTTAAAATAAAGTTGTCATGAAACTCACAAAAGCAAAGGAAATTTTATTTATATGAAATTTTATTAATCTGAGGAGTATTCCATAATAATTTCTACTTCCACTCCTTAGTTGTGGCTGTCAAGGTTTCAAATCCCTTTGTGTCTAAAAATATAGAATTTCACCAACAAGAATTGAATTTTTATAGGAGAGCTTTACCGAAGTATACAATTTCGTGTAATGAATGGCTTCTTCCTTACTTTGAAGTTGTAAGGAATTAAAATGAGAACATTATTGCGACCGCTTTCAATTCCTTGTCCGAATACAGCCATCCAGAAGTCGGAGCAATTTTTAAAAAATCAAATGATTCGCAAATGAATGTAGTTAGAAAGATGCGCGTCTGCACAGAAAGAGTGGAAACGGTAAAGAAATTTGTTTTCCTCACGAAACCGTGAATGACTGGCAAAAAAGATTACGATCTAAACCACCAGATGACTCCGCAGTTCATGGAATGGTGGCAGTGCGTAGTTTTGAACCTGAGACCTTAGGGTCGGGAGTCGCGTCTCTTAACCACTAGACAACGGGCATTCCCACGACGCAGACGTAGACATGTTTGTAATGTAATTTATTTGTTAGTTACATAGACTTATATACATCTGAATAGGATGGTGCTTCACGGTCCATTACAGAAGCAACCCCCACCCTGTTTGATATTATCTGAATACCAAGGAAGCGATAATTGCACTTCCGTGTGCTGCGTGCATATACGCTGATTGCTGCCCCCATTGTTTGTGCACAGGCACGTGCAGTCTTTGTTCTATGAAACGCGTCATAGCCTTCATGCTATGAAATCTGTCACAGACTTTGAAATGGGAGAGCTGCTTGCTGCAGGAGTTGTAGTGCTGCCATATGGTGAATGTAGCAGAAGATGGAATTGATGTGATTTTTGGTGCTGCCATTTAGTAGTGGGACTGAAATTAGTTGTTGCGTGTTCTTCAGGGTCTCCACTGTGGCAGTGCATAGTTTTGGACCTGAGACCTTAGGGTCCGGAGTCGCGTATCTTAACCACTAGACAAAAGGAATTCCCACTGTCTGGAGGTGGACACTGACTTATATATATCAGAATAGGATAGCGCAGCAGGGTACACTACGGAATGATACGGTACATTTGATAAGTCGTTGGACAGACAAACAGAAGTAATGAGCAGAATTAACTCCAATTAAAATGATGTTCAATGCTGTAAAAAAGTAAGGCTCTTCTTCTGATAGTTGTGTTCCTGAATGAATGAAGGAACATTTGACGTTAATAAGCCGTTACTGCACCCAACAACTTATTCCATATACAGTAGTCTCGTTATCTGAAATTCTGTTTCAACCGGACCCAATAGATTAAAAATCGTTAATCGAAAAATGTGCTTTGTTCTTTTCCTATCTTCAGGTGGGTGCTTGCTTCGCTCTTTGTAGGGTACCAAGGCCAGGTGTACACATTACATCCGGACGACTCCACAGTTGATGCTGCCTATTAGACTGCTGTGATAATAATGTCTCTGTTAACCCTTTATAGCTATTTGGACAGTAGCAGTTGGACTTAGCGAGGGCAAGTGGCGTACAAGGCATGGTACTAATTTTCACTCTCTCATACTATTTCGATTTAAAAATTGACCTAAACGCAGTAGCATTTTGTCCCCAGCGCACCTGTTAAGACTGAAGCCCGGTGTTACACCACTGGATAACAGTGTCCTACCACAGGTGTAAAGAATGGGTACAAAGATAAATCTTGAACTTAATCGATTATGGGGGTTATAAATTTCAACCAAATAATTTCACTGAAAAGAAAGAAATCACTGACACACCTACGTCATCTATAGGGGAGACCGGGGTTAATTGTTACATTCGAAATTTAAATTAAACTCATTTTTCTCAGATTAGATGATAGGCGGAAACTTTGGTTTTGCCTTCCGAAGCGCAGTGAGCGAATTTTGATCTTTCGAGGGCTGTTTATGAGCAGCCCCAACTTGCTGATCTAGTATTTCTTAAATTCATTTTCTGTCTTCTTTCTTCCTTTTCATTATTTTACCCCCATTTCCGTTGTTGACCGAATTCTTTAATGTGGAAAAATAACCACTTAAAATAAAAAGAACATAATATAACAGGCTTTTAAGATAATTTCAGAGGGTGATGCAGCTTTGGAGCCCTAATAGAGGGGACTCCACAGTGATTGCTGTTTACTCAATCTAATACTTGAATACATCTAGTATCAGGGATTTATTCCCAAAATTAAAAAAGTAAAATTTAAAATGAAGAGAAGCAATTTTAATTTTAAAAAATTTAAAAAAATTAAAAATCCCTAAATGTCTTTCATTATCCTAAAATTTTGAATTTTTATATAAATCACGTTGTTAAAAAAGTGTAGAAAAGACGAATCGTCAGAAGACAATCCACGAGATATACGTAGGTTAATCAGAGAGCATTACTAGTATAATAGCCCAGATCTGTCTCTCGGTAACGCTCTGACGTCACCAACAATAAAACTCGCGCCATAGCACTACGAGACGTTAAACAGCATTATTTCATTGTTAGAGAACCTAAATTTGAGTCATTTTAAATTTAAAAGAGTAATTGGCGTTCTAATTTCAAATTTAATAGCTCTAAAATAGTGAAATAAAATTTTCTATCGATTGATATGAAATTTATCTCGCTATGATCAATAGTTCCCGAGAAATTTTAAATTATATTAATCATATATTTCAAATTAATTTCTGTTTTTTAATAGAAAGTAGTAAATTGATTTAGTACTATATCATGCGCGTGATATAGTTTGGTCGCCACCATGCATCTGAATATTTATTGCAATCGTGATGATATAATTTGATAATATTTTTTGGTAACGTTTGACAAGCAGAGAAGTGATTTGTTTTGATTAGAATTTCGAAAAAGAATTCCTTTGAAATGTTAACTTTTGACTTACGTTTGACAAGCTGAGAATTTAATGGTTATTGAATTATAATAAAATTTTTAAACAACGAAAAATACTTCACACGGAATTGTTGTTTACCAAGAGGTTTTCCGAATAAAGAAATATGTAAATAAAAAAATTATTTTCTGTCATAAAACATATGTTTATTTCAGTGTTAAATATTTCCTCGCTATCTATTTCTCTATCTATTTAAACACGTCAAATTTGACTGGAAATCTCTCAAATGACGAGGCAGTTTGTACCTGTCATACCATGAAGAGTGATTTTCTAGTTATAAATATTAACTGATATAGCGTTACATTTATTATATTTATAGTTTAGGTTTTCTCCCAGTCTTTTTCTATTGTAATTACACTAATGAACACCCTATTAGTTGACAGAAGTTAATTCAATTTAAGATGCATTAATTGAAGTAAAAGCTTGGACTAAGTGTATAGTTAGGAAGTAGAATTATTGCTCATTACAGATAAAATGAGAATGGTATCAATTAGTTAAATTCGGATAATGGATGATTTTTCGGTTTATAGATTAAAAGTATTAGAGATATGAACATTGTGCAGGGACAGTTTTATTATTATCTGGGACAGTTCGTAAAGACTTAGCAAAGACGCTTTTAACAAAACGGTTTTATTAAGAAATATTAGATAGTATGTTGTTAGTACAAAAATATAAATTTAGTAAAGTGGTTAATTTAATCATAAACTCAGGAATATCTTGAAACACAATAAACGATTTCAGGCAGTTGATAAAATGGTTATAAAAATTCAAGTGAGAAGCATATATCCAATTAAATAAAATGCACAATGCTGAGTTATGGATCAAAATGGTGCAAAAGTATGTTTAGGCAAAGAATACAATGATAATAAATATCTCATTAAATGAAAACTATTTGCACACTGTAATTTTTCTGGTTTAGAAAGCTGAATTGTTAAGGTTTTGATAATAAAATCAGCTCATTTTCTGCTTTATTCCATGTTTTACATTTAAACGTCAAGTTCCTCGGAATTTTGGGAGAATTAAATTGATGTTAATCGGAAATTTAATGCATCAAGTTTTAATAAATGTAATGATACATATCTCATTTATAAATTTTCATAAAAATTAACTTCCTTTGAGGATAAATAATTTGCGAAATAGACTATGATTCTTGCTTACCCAACATCATTTAATGAGTTTATGAGTACCATTTGAATTTTTCATTTTTATTGATTAGTCTTGATTTATTTATATAAAAAGCGCATTGAACATAAAAGAAAACCTAAAAGGCTGAAAAAGTTTTTATATCTATTAATTGTGTGTTACAGTTTATTAATCAGAAATAATCTTTTCATTCGTGTTAAATTCACCTCTTTTAATAAATAATTTGCACTTAGGTTGCTAATTTAAGTTTATTCAACATCGTTTAATGAATCGAACAGTATCCTTAATGAATTTCTGGAAACTAGAAATGCGATTCTAGTTCGCGTGCATCAAAACGTGCTGGAAATGAACTGCCCCAGTCCAGATTAATCAATATTCATGTTCCTTAATGCGTTCCTAACTAATTAAAATTTCGAAGCACATTCTTTACTCGAATTCAGAGCAGTGATTTGAAAAATAATTAATCCAAGAGCATAAAATTATAATAGAATATTTCTGAAATAAAAAATTGTTGGAAATTTAAATAAAGTTTTGAGAACGAACGCGATTAATTCGAATAAGAATCGATTGTTTGCTTTTGTGATAAAATCCTATAAACGAGTTTTGCGGCAAATGAACATTTGATAATTAGACCGAAATCGTCTGAAAGATTTTTCTAAACATTATACGTATGACAAAGCCATATTCCGAATAAACAAAGGATTGATTTATAAACTACTCAAGAGCAAAGGAAGGAGTAATTAGCCAGACTGGAGAGGATTTAGTGCCTAATTCATACCTTAAATTATCCTTTGTTCTCTTCTTTTAATTGGGCTCAGTTATACAATTAGGAACTAACTATCATTTATTGAATTTCAGTTCACTATTCTAAGCAGTATCAAAGCGTGTTTAATTTGTAATGCAAAATTGAACATCACAAGTTATCCCAAATACCACTTATAATTCAATATTGTTTAGCAAAGGATTCTGAAATCCTCCGGAGTTAATCCGCGGAGTTATTTTCATAAAAAATAGGGGGAAAGTGAAGAATAGAAGGGTGATGTTCACATTTTACTGAGAGTGATCTAACAAAGAACTCCGGAAATGCGCTCATATGACCATTTCCTGACACCCCTTTCTGGTGTAAAATCGTCCAAAAGTGGTAATCTCTGAATCCGTTGCTGAGCAGTAATTGATTTTGGAACAATGCATTATTTTACATTTTCGTCTGCCATGTCTGGCAATAATAGTTATATCTGAAATGTACGTACAATGAACTGATTCCTAATTGCCTAACTGCGTCTATTTAATCCTAACTATAATTCGGAAAAGTATGAAAATGTCATCATGGTCAGTCATGTTGGCATCGGTTTGCTCGTAGGATCAGGCCATCCAGGACTCGCTGCTCCAGAGGACGGGAAGAGAGTATGAATGGTCAAATGGTGCGATGCTCTCATGTCTTCTTTTCATTTTTTCCGGCTGGCGTTGAAGTTGGTAACTCCACTCCCCATTGGTTGGCTTTTGTGAAATCTAATAGCCACAGTTCATTAATCGCCAAAGCTGTTCAACCCTTCTGAGGAACCCAAGTTGTAACCTTATCCCCTCAACAGTTACATTTTCTTTCCTGTGTGATTTGATGACACCATCTGTTTTCGCAATATGTGGTCATTTTGATCCAACTAAGATACCATAAAAATAGGATTCCATTCCCTATTTATTTTTCGCAGTATGTGGTCATTTTGATCCAACTAAGATATCAGGAAGA
>BGPR01002396.1:142157-152303 GCA_013235015.1 Araneus ventricosus | reverse complement strand
GTATGTGGTCATTTTGATCCAACTAAGATATCAGGAAGATAGTATTGTATTCCTATTTAGTTTTCGCAGTATGTGGTCATTTTGATCCAACTAAGATACCATGAAAATAGGATTCCATTCCCTATTTAGTTTTCGCAATATGTGGTCATTTTGATCCAACTAAGATACCACGAAAATAGATTCCATTCCCTATTTATGGATTCCGCTCAATTTTTGTAATGCCTCTGGATGACTTAAATGCATTTTAAAAGTTTAAAAATATGATAATTAGATGTACATACAGCGTACGCGCAAATTATTTTAGGGATTAAACTGACTTTTCACCACAGGGTGAATGTGATTTCATCGTAGATGAATTTAATGACTCTTGTTCTCTCCTATTTTTCTTGCTCTTTTGTCCATCTCATCAGAAGACCTTACAAAATAAAGAAATATGGTATCTAATTACTTTATACAGCAGCTATGTAATTTGGCGCATATGCACTTCTCATGAACACTGATTTTGAATCATCTACGCTTCTTATTCACAGCGGTAATGTGATGGAATTAAGCACCAAGCACATGTCTTGTTTCACCCTTTTGCTTTCATTGGTTTCGCTGTGAAACCAAACATGGAGTATTTTTTACTGCTCACGGGCGAAACGTTGCGTCATTTTTCGCAATTAAAGACCCAGAAGGGCAACTTATATAAAAATTTCTAGTTAGTATTCACAAAGATATCGGCATTGCAAGAGCTAAATTGCTTTTGGATCTCTAAGAGAGACAAAATGATGAAGTTTTCTTGCACAAATTGATATTTTTTAAATTGAATCTTCGAAAGTAATAATGAATTTTAAGAAGGTTAATTATCCTGAAAACTCACGTATACTTATAAATTAAATACATGATTTAAACTGCATTTCGATGATAACTTATTCGGAGTAAAAATAGTCTGCTACCGTCTGGTTTCACTGCAAAACCACTAATTTCTTAAAAATAAAAAAATTCTAAATTTTTTTCCTTTACATATTTATGATCAGCTACATATCTAATGCTCATTTTCGAAATAAATTTAGTAATTTTCAAAATGAAACATGTAGCGAACTTGGAAGGGTTAAACAGATAAATCCAGAGAATGAAATATAACTTCGAATACTATAATAAATCATGAATTTAGTTATGAGACTGCGAGTTCAACACAACATTAAATAATGAGTTCTGGATAAGACAAAAAAATGAAAAAGATGAGAGCACAAATATTTTAGTTTAAACTATACGAAAAGAAGGACTATAATAGTAGGTTGCAGGTTTTTAAATAGAAGAATACTTTTAAAATGAATTGTATGTGATGAAAAAGTTTGGAAGTATATAAGGATAATGTTAAAATTTAGATTTTCAATTATGTGATCGAAATGAACTTGAGAGTTTAGAACTTTAAAAGTTGCTGTTTTCAAAAGAAAACTATAAAAATAAATGAATTTTGTTGCTTAGATGAATAGTTTCGGAAATACAGAAATTACAAAATATCACATGCATTTCTATGCTTAATTATTCTACTCACTCTCCAAACTTTGAATTTCTGAGAACGGATAAAAAATTACATATATCTTGATATCATTTTATGTCATTCTATGTGTATAATTAGTAAATTATAGATACCTTCAAAATCAAGAAAGTTAGATAAATATATTGTAAAATTACTTATAATTACACCTTCGATATGTTTTTTTCTATTTTGCTTTATGTACTTTTTATTCCCTGAATCTCTTCTCTAAATAAACGATGGTATCTATTAACAATATTTATGGTTGAAGCGTATTATTCTACAAACATAGTTGTAATCCACTTTTGTAACATAATACAGTTCCACAAGATCGTTCTTAAAAAATAAGTTTTCTTTTTGTTTTACATAAGCTGGACTAAATCTAATAAATTGGGATAAATAATCTGGGATAAACAATTTACAAATTATTTGAGGCAGCAAAGGCTTTTAGAAGTATAAAGGTTGGTGACAACTTTATTAGAATTTGTCATCTATAAGATACAAAAAGAACCGAAAATATCTTTTTCCTCTTCTTCGTTTCACAAAAACACTTTCAGTGTTTCTGGGAATAGCTGCTGTTTTGAAGTAAAGATAAAATATTTTGTGATACATCGACAAATAAAATTTTTGACAACAACCTGAAATACAGAATCTCTCGTTCAAGAGGATTCCACGAAAAAAGGAAGAATGTAGACACCAAGTCATAAATAGCTTTAACGATAATATACTGTAACAAAAATCGCTCTGTGGACGTATGGTGTAAAAAGTCCAACGCTCAGGATAATGGGGAATTAAGGTTTATACACAAATATGCAGGAAAACTCGTAGCACAGGTAACAGGAACAATAGATCTTGCACATATTAGCAAAGCAAACAATAAACAATTCACTAATAAAGTCAATAAGAGCACTTTCAATAGCGCTCAGCTCACCGGCTTTCTAGCTCGCCCTGCATCCGAAACTCCAAAGTCGTTTCAGTCGATCAACACTCTAATGCTCTGTGATCCAAGTGAGGTTCTTTTATAGTCTCCCCGACGGGGCGTGACGTCACATGGAGCATCGAGTACATTCAAGCGTATCTCCTCTCCTAATAGGGATATCGTGAAAGGGATCGCATTTTCTGGAATCTTCGATTTATCGCCAAGGTCGCCAAGTTTGTCGCCAAGGCCAGGAGTCCAGGCCTGACTGCTGCCAGTCATGCCATACTTACCCCTGAAAAAACTCTCTTTCCAAACATAAGACTAACATTGCTTGGAAGCGACTTTTCATGTTCGTATCAATACTTATACGTTCTTATACAGTTGCGTTACAGTACAATGCGTATACAGTTGCTCTTAAACTGAATGTACGGAAAAGTTTTAGATTAATATATTCTAGATAAATTACGGATGAAAATGCTAAAGAATTCATTCAAATAAAGATGATTCATGTACATATTATGTATGTAAACTTTTTTTCAGTTATTTTTCTGTATTTTGTAAATGTTATATTTATGTAACATTATTCTTTAGTTAAAATGTGGACATGCATCTTGAAATAAAGTCGGTAATAAATGATCCAATTTCTATTATTCCTTTGACTCAAAGATTGTTATGCAGGTTATATCACAACTAGGAAACGTAATCATAATTAAATTTAAACCAATGACCAGTAGTTAAGAGTTTACGCGCAAAGCCGTGCCCCTTACCGGGAGAGTATTACATTGTAAGAAGAGAATGATGGCAGCAGTCACGACTTTTTATACTGCTGATAAAACGGGAAAGTCTCGAAGATATCGTGACTTTGTAAGTTACTGTAGAAGTGAGTTTATTTAATATTAAAGTAGAAGTAATTCGTTTAGAATTAAAAATTAGGTGGCATTAAAAGGATTTTATTAAAAGTAGATTAAAAATATAAATCATTACATTTATATATATTCATAAATACATATATTTGTTTAAAAACATGAATGGCGATGCTTAAGTGAGTAAGATCTGTAGGAATGGTTTTTATATGTGTTTTCTGTACCAACGGTGGTCATTAGCCAAAATAAAGTGTTTACTTTCCCATGATACCTCACAATCAAAAATCGGGAATATTTAACAAAAACAGTTTTGAAAAAGACACTTTTATTCGTGAACTAAAAAGCAGAAATTATTTTTTATTTACATTATTCTCTAATTTTAATCTTTAATTGATAATCCATTGTTCTAAATATTAAGGAATTTCGAAATCAATTTCTTCTCAAATTCAGTAACAGGTGGAGCCACTCCTCCAGAAAAAAAATTTGATTGAATTGACTGAGTAACTAACAATTATGTTCTGAAAGTATTTAAATACTACAGTGTCATCAAGAATACACAAGTGTACAAAATTTTAAAATTTTAGTACATCAAGAAGTTAGTGAAATATCGATTACAAAAATCATCTTCACACACATGAAACGAGTCAAGTTAAATAAAATTGTCTATAAAAAGCAACAGCCGAATAAGTTAATAAGTGTTGTGCTAGTGTAATTTCATTTTATTCATTTTTATGTTTATTCCAGTTAACTTATTCATTCATATTATTTTTATAATTTACTCCTCTTTTATGGTTTAAAAATTTTCTTCTATCTTCGAATTCTATTGCTTCAGAAATATTCGAAAAATCACTAATTGGTGTTATTCAGTTCTATTTCTTCTCCGAAAATGTTCAGGGTTTTATACTTTATTAAACATTTCATAAACAGATTATATATATATATACAAAGAGATGCTTTTTATGAGTATGATTTAAAATGTATGTATTATTATTATTTATTATTAATATGTCTAAATAGTTCCATGCTCTAAAAATTCCTGTTTTTTACTCCTTCTGTTTTGTTTTTTCGAATATAGATGGCGCCATGGGACTAGTATTTCTTTTAAAATTTGATGATTTATTTTTTTAAAAGAAAGTTAGCGTGGGTTTGTGATTACGTGATGACATTTTTTCCCTCTATTCTGGGCATGGGTTAATTTTATTTTTATGATGGCTATTTTTAAAAGTCAGATGGCTAATATTTTTAAATCAATCTTATTAGCGTTTTTATGTTTGTGTTTGGCTTTCCTCTTTCTTTTAAAATAATGCTTTTTGATGTACAGACATCCTTTGTCTCTTGTTTGGAAATTTTGGGCTAAGAGAAGCTATATTTGGTCCTTAGCACTTGAAAAAATGGACTAGAATGGATTCCTTGTTCTGTTTTTCTTCGATTTCCTCAGAGATTATCTTTGTTTTTTGGCTTTCATAGAATGATATTGATTTCCATTGGTCTTTGATTTTTGTTTGCAGCTGCAATTGCGCGCGACTTAAATACTGTTTAAATTTTATTATCCAAATTAAATTTTTTTTTGCTTAAAGTTTAAGTTATTTTTTAAAAAAATTATTCTAATTTTTCTAGTTGATTGTTTTTAAGCTCTATGTCGGAGCTCTATGGGATTGAGACTCGGATCATGATGTCGTGATGAGGTTAAATGAAGGTTGCGGAGGTGCGTTCAGAGATTCCAATAATGAAGTCATTTATTTAAAACAACTATTTTATTAAAACATTAAAATCATTTAAAAACATTTAAAAAACACAACTGAAATCTGCATTCACGCCGCACTTAGCTGAGCGTGGAGTTTACCATAAATGGTGTGTGCTATTACTGCGAGTGAGAGAGATGTAATGAATGATTGAGCCTTTTATACTCAGATACAAGACAACGCCTCCTAAGTGACGTCACACTCAGCACAGCGCAGCTTGAAGCTAAGAAATAAACTTTGCATTTTCGAACAAGAATTACCTTCACCACAAAGAATATATGGAAAATAAGGAAATTAACTTGCAAACTTCTAAATCCATCAAATTTTCTTCCTTTTCCATATTTGATTATGTGATGTTGTAGGAAAGACATGGTTTTTTTTATCTAATGGTTAATGTTGATGCAGAAAACACCATTAAAGCTACTCCGCAAAGACGCCTCCTGTTGGTGAATCATCGCAGGGTCCTTATTGTTTTTATGCTTTATTTTACTTGGCCATTTTTATGATTTTAACGGAATTGTGTTATGATCAAGCTGTTTGTCAGTACATTCCAATGTTGGAATCAGAAGAGAGTTCTGCAATGAAAAACAAGGTGACGCCATTCTTTTCTTTTCCTTCTTTGACGTCATACCATAGCGTAAGACAACGTTCAATAAGATGTTAGAGGACATGCGCAGTTATAAATATGTCAACACATGACTTCATTCCATTTGTATTACCCTAACATCCTTAATTCAAAATGAAAGTGCATAGAAAAGTAAATGAAAATTTTTAGACATAGAACTATCGAGATATATGATTTGAAGAACTGGATTCATAATCATTCAAAGTTTGTTGGTTTGTGAATAAGTAAGGACATTTTGTCTCTGTTCAAAGCGTGGGATAAGTTTATTTTTATGAAGGCTGTTATTCAGCCCGAAGGCTAATATTTTTAAATCAATCTTATTAGCGTTCTTAGGTTTGTGTTCGGTTTTCCTTTTTCTTTTAAAACAATGCTTATTAGATGGTACTGATCTTTTTTGTCTTTGGTTGGGAAATTTCGGGCTAATAGAAGTTATATTTTGCGTAATGCAAGCTTCTTACAGAAAAATTTTCCAATTATTATTTTGAATCCATTTCGAATAAAGTTCTTTGTCCTTGAAAAAGTGGACTAGAATGGATTCCTTGTTTGTTTAATATAATTCTCTTGGAGTATTCTTAGTTTTTGATTTCTTTAAATGGTTATGAATTCAATTGTTTTGATTTCCATTGTTTTATGTTTTTTGCTCGCTGCTGAATTTGTGCACTACTTAAACATTGTTTAAATTGTATTGATTTGCAAAAATTTTGTAGTTTCTGTTTAAATTTAATTTTTTTGGATTTGTGTTTTCGCCTTTTTCTAGTTGATTATTTTTAGCTCATTTGAACAACTGGATTTTGCCTCCAATACTCTGAGGGCCGCGGTGGCCTAGTGGTAGAGCCTCGACCCCAGGACCGGAGGGTCCCAGCCTCGAAACCTGATTCCACCGAAGATCCGCCGTGTATGGGGCCTGCCGCACGCTAAATCATACGTAATGGCCAAACGTCCTCCCGTTGGTGTGGCGCGGAAGTTTGGAGAGGGGGCGGGTACCAGCTCAGGTGTCGTCCTCGTCACCTGACCGCGGTTCAAAATTCCGAGGTCCGTCCCTAAATATCCCTCGTGCTGCTTCAAAAACGGGACGTTAATATAACCTAACCTAACCTCCAATACTCTGAAACTACCAATGTTTTCTGTGGGCTTTTCTTTTTCCTTGGAACTCAAAAATTCTAAAGACAACGTTAAAAAACATATTGGAGCTTTTATAAATTCTTTTAAACGTTTTGAATGCGAAAATATATTGGGAGAAATTACATGTCCAATAAAAAGTGTAGCTTTTAATCTTTTCAATTGATTGGTCGCCTAAAACAGAGAAAGGCATAAAACTGCCCCAATTGATATTAATCGCATGGTTGTCTGCACTTAAAATATCAAAAGACAGCGAGAGGCAAAGGAAATAAAACGAAAAAACGAATCAGCAAATGTAGTCATTAATTTAAGCTTGTATCCCTCGCACTTTAATTCGAAGGCAGGAAATCTCTTTTTTAACAACGAAAAGAGAAAAAATCCAATCGCATTTTGCCGTTAGTTTTTTCCTCGTTTTACAGCCTGGTGTAAAGGATTTTACTTACCAGAAAAAGGTGCAGCTTTTTGTGATTTATAACTAGCACAATGGAAATCAATGGGAAAAATTCCTTCAAGTGAAATGTTTACTATTTCTTTTTTCATACTTATCTCTTCAATTCTGGTATTTCTTCCGAAATTCAATAAATCTCTTACGATGTTTTGAAATCGAAAAACTGCTGATTTTTTTCATTTCACATCAAATGTTTCAATATGCGTTTCTACATACGAATTAATTATGTAGCTTTGATTTCTCTTTTTTGAACCTATTGAAAATGCCGAAGAAAAATTCGATGCTGTTCTCCCCTTTCAAATCGATTACTTTCCATGCCTAAAGAAGATAATTAGAGCTATTTTTTCCGAGTTAAAATTTTACATCGTTTATCTCTGTTAGAAAGTGCTTCAACTTATCATATATTAGCTTTGAAATGTTCTCTATGGTAAGGAGACACCGAAGATTAGCTGAGACAGACTCAATTTTTTTGTCCTGGAAAAAAATTGTCTGTGGAATCACAAAATTCCATATTTACCAATTTGTAATGAGTCTAGTTTAAAAAAAATAGTACACATTTTTTTTACTAGGTTCATTTCGCGCTTATAGATGTTGAATTTTGTAATCGATTTTATACTTACTTCCAGGTGCGTTAAAATTTTGATCTTTTGTACAATTGTGCATTCTTGATGATAATGCATTATTCTATTATTTTTCAGCACTTAATTATTAGTTAAACGGTTAGTTTAATTAAATTTTGACAGCCTGAAAGTGGCGCCATCTGGTAATGTATTTGAGAAGAATCTAATTTCGAATTCTATAATTTTATAATACAGAATTATGAATGAAAAACTAAAATTAGACAATATATAATTAAAATATAAAAGTTATACTTTTTAGTACATTGATAAAAGTGTGCTGCAAAAGAGCTGTTTTTATTTACTAACTAATAAACAGTTCGTATTATAAAATTCAAAATTTTAACTAGATTTTTTGCGGAAAAACAGCTACTGGAGCACTGTCTTTCTCATATTTAACTATACATTGAATATGTATTATTACTTTTATTTCGCAAATAATCACATTGCATTATTAATTCATTTGAGTATAATTTCCAGTATGTATAATTGTGTGCTATTATTATTATATCATTAGTAAATTGGCTAACGGGATCCAATTTTTTCCCCTGTTTGTAACGCCTTGAGCACTAAACATCTCAATATCTAATGTGCATTAATTAAAATTAAGGAAATCTATTCTATTTAATGCTTAAGAAACCATGAAATTTCAGTAATAATTGTCTTTGAAACTTCTTTGGAAATAAAATGCTGAATGTTAAACTATTTTTCTTTGGAAGAATCAGATCCTAGTTACTAGTAGTTCAGCGAACAGTAGACCTCGTTCCTCCTAAATAAAAAAAAATCTAAAATTTTCTCTCCATCGTATATTTTAAAAGCTTAGCAAGTATTATTCATTGTGAAGACAGCATTGTTTATAGGAACATCTGACATCATAATTTGGGGAGATACACTGGTGTACAAAAATTTAACAGAACTCTTAAGGGGCGACAAATTTGGAGTTAATATGGATACAATGGTTCAGTTGCCGAGAGCCGTGGGACATACAGTAGTCGGGGCTTACATTTTACAGCGAAAATCTCGTCACGAGGGCATTTAGGGGATCGACCAGAAAGTGTTGAAGACGAAAAGGGATTTCGACTCATCGCGTTTCACAGAAATCTGATAACGAGATGACTTTCATCAATAGTTTCGTTTGATGTGCATAATATTTACATGCATTTTCGTAAAAATAGCACGAATATTCGGGAAAATATAAAGGCTAAATATAAATCTTGTTGATAGCTGTTTTTCCTGTTTAGTTCCTTCTAAACTTGTTTCTCTCGTTTGGTGAAATGTTCTTCGGCGATTCTACAAAACGGTTCATATTATAATGTAAGGCTCTAATAATTTTTAAAGTTCGTTTTGGTAATGAAAGAGTGAGTGGCAACGAAACATTAAGATTATTACATCAGAGATGTAAATAAACACAGTTCGTTTCCCACTGTGTATCGTTATCTGAATTTCTCTGTAAATAGATGTTATCTATTTTTATAATCTTTGGCTATCTTTAAGTTCCAAATTTATATTTCAACTCATTCACCATCTAAACCATTTCTTTTATACCTTATAGAGAGCAGTCGGTAGAATTTTGTGTAGCTAAAGCGATTTGCTACTTTTCTTCAGTAAAGTCGCCGATAATCATTGAAATACGGTCAGAGTGGGTATAGTAATAGGAGCGTTTTTCCAAGAGAGCGTCTTTTGAGTAAATGTAATCTACTAGCTTTCGTTCCTCTTGAGTTTACGATCACTTTGATGTGCTAAAAATTCTTGGATTGTAATACGCCTTTTAAGTATTAATGTGATAGCAGCTTTCCACTCAGACCAGTCATTATAACGGTGACCCTGAGTTATTTGCCAATTTTTAACTGATCCGGCAAGATGTGAGATAGCATTTGTCAATTTCAGTTCGTTTGTCCAGTTTGCTAGTGTTGAAATTCTGTCAAATTCTTTTATCCACTCATATGCATTATCCATTATATTTGCTTGAAATATTTGAATAGAATTTGCCGTATCGTTAGTTGATGTAATTTTTATCACATTTGGCGAATTTATTTGTCGTTCTAATAATTGTTTTTGGGATTCCATTAACGCAGTGAGAACTGAAGCAATATTTGGATGAATACTGCATGCAATAATGACATGAGCATTAAATTCTGAAACATATTTCAAAATGTGATCTTCGAAGGTGGTCGAAACTTCCTAGTACCGCAAAATTTGGTTTTGCCTGTGGCTTTCTTTAGATCTGAATTGATACACTTTAACTTTTCGAATAAAGTGTTTTATTTGTTACCGATAAAGTGAATACAGAA
>BGPR01002396.1:114108-135946 GCA_013235015.1 Araneus ventricosus | reverse complement strand
TTACATTCTATAACACAGAAACATAAAGATTTAGTTTTTCTAGTCTAGTCTATATAGTCTAAGTCATCTTGTAGTAGAAGCCTTGCGATGAAAGCAATAGATAATTTTGAAGACTGGATAGACGAAAATTTTAACAAAAGCACTGCTATCATTCACCATAACATTTAAATTGCGAAAGAAATACCATTGTCTTTTTGATATATAATTTAAATAAATAGCAATAAATAAGATAAATTATACATTTTCTTAATATTGTGAAAGTGAAAGAGCACACAATTTTGGAAATATGATGTTATTAAGAAGTAATTTAATTACTAAATTTACTTCATAATTTAAAATAATTTGTGAAATTAATTTATAATTATAATTAAAATTTAATTTAAATTCACAATTATAATTGAAACTTAATTTAAATTCATAATTATAATTGAAATCTAATTTAAATTCACAATTATAATTGAAATTTAATTTAAATTCATAATTATAATTGAAATTTAATTTAAATTCATGATTATAATTGAAATCTAATTTAAATTCATATTTATAATTGTAATTTAATTTAAATTCATGATTATGATTGAAATTTAATTTAAATTCATGATTATAACTGAAATTTAATTTAAATTCATAATTATAATTGAAATTTAATTTAAATTCATAATTATAATTAAAAGTTAATTTAGAATTTTAAAAAGTTAGTTATCAATCTACCGCAAAACGTATTGGAGTCTAGCAAATAATCAATAGAATTTTAAATCGTAGATAATATATTTCCTTAGATTCCAGCATGAATGTGGTAATTATTTGATATGATCACCAATAAAATGCTGGAAAGAACCATTAAGACATAATTTTGTCCAATGTGTAATATAACTTTAGTTTGCGTCATTTAGCTAAAGGGGAGTTTTCCATTTCAGATTTCTAATGAAGCTGATCTGACTGCAGAGTATTTGGTAAAATTTGAAAGACCGAATACACCATTGAATGCACTTGCTATTTCTAATATTTCCATTCTCATTTTTCTAGAAATTAATGAATTCTAGAAAAATAGCTTAGGAAATGGAGCTCTTCAGATTAACTGAGGCATCTCACTGTGAATGCGAAGATTTGAAATGATCCCTTGAATCACAACTTTACTGTGAGTTAAAGTAGGATTCTGTGTATTATAGTTCTCATATTTCCATGAACCTCATGGTATCTAGTTAAAATATATTAAAAGCATGAATTATTATTTGTAACAGGTTTGTAATTCTCCTTACATTTGACATTATCTAAAACTCTAAAAGTTAATGAATGAATCGATATGTATTGGAAAAATGAACCTTGACCTAATTTATAATATTCGTGCTATGCCACATGAAAGACAAAAAATACCAAAATATCGATGTAACATGCTTCACTGGAATCAGCTGAATGTCAACTCAGTAGACAGTGCTCAATCAAGCAGAGAAGCTGTAATATTTAAGATACTGTGTGAAAATACATCGAGCATGAAAAGGTATGTTTAACTTCTAAATCTAAATAATATAGAACTATATGTCTAGGACGCTTTCACATGAGAGCCGTGACACAAAGAAATTTATTTTCCTTAGCTGGCCAGAATATCAAAATTGCTATGAAAATAGAGAAATGAAATCTCTAAGATGCTGCATCTAGCAGTGGTAAGTATACATAGCATGTTCAGTGGGGTATACTGTCTCCTAGGTTTCAATAACAATAATTAATCATGGAAAGTTGTATTGTAATGGACATATATTTATCCGATTAATAAAACATACTTTAATTTTATTTCTCTCTACGCTTTTTCTTGATAAGGAATCTATTCTTTTTAGTGCATGGCAATAAATTAACTCCTTATTACAAATTTCACATTCTATCAGAAAAACTTCATTAATATTACTTTATATACGCTCGTTTCATATACATCTTTGAATGAATCAAGAGGATACCGATGTTCTCCAGCCTCGTGATGGATTTTCTTCCTCGAAACAACCAGCACCTGCAAGTGAAAAGACGGTCTTTAAAAAATGTGATGCAGTAGGGGACTGTTTCTTAAAGTTTAAACGGACAGCAGCAGCTGAAAGTGAAAAGACTGTCTTTAAAAATGTGATGCAGTAGGGGACTGTTTCTTAAACTTTAAACGGACAACAGCAGCTGAAAGTGAAAAGACTGTCTTTAAAAAATGTGATACAGTGGGGGACTGTTTCTTAAACTTTAAACGGACAATAGCAGCTGAAAGTGAAAAGACTGTCTTTAAAAAATGTGATACAGTAGAGGACTGTTACTTAAGGTTTTAACAGACAACTACCAAAGGGTATCTTACGTGCTCATATAAAGTCATTAAGCAGAATAAAATAATAGTGAAATTGCTTTATTTGCACATGATGAAATCGAGCCACCCATTTCCAGATGAGATTTGAGAGAAATTTGTAGATTATGGTTTTGAAATAATCTGAATCAATTATAAATTAATTATGGTTGTCAGATCAACAATCCTTTAAATGAAAGTATAAAAAAAAATTTACTTCCTTTCATGTAACTTCCAAAATAGATGTGTCAATATATTAGATAAACTAACCTGTTCCGAAATAATTGTACTATTTTGAGGATGATTTCTTATCATTCAGCAATAATCATATGTCGAGGGGGTGTATCAGAATCAAACACGGTTTAAGATTCGGTTCCACCAAAGCTCTGTCACATAGTTGGGACTGATGCACGTGACAGTCATTAAGACCAAATGTCCTTCATCGGATTTGGTTCATCTTTAGAAACTTCAATGGGAGCTAGTGTGTCTGTCATAGTTTTATTTATTTAACTACGGTTAAAATTTACATAATCTACTCCTAAACAGCCATAAGCAATCAGTAATTCATATGTCAATACATACCATCTAGTACCACAGAGTTAGCGTAGAAATCAAGATTAGGGTGACTTTATTTGATTATAAAACTGAAAAATTTGCCAATAGGCCATATCTTAACACTACATCTACGTTTACAGAGATCATGTCTCCAGTGATCATATCCGGCTTAGTATACATGTACATAGATAGACTTTCTTAAAAAGGAAAAATAAAAAGAAAGATACAACATGATATATAAAAGAAAGATTACATAGTATATGAGTACAGAGACAATTGACAACGACAATATTAAAAAGGAAAAATGATATAGTATGTCTGGATACACACACCGGGAATGCAACGCAATTAAATTTAATAAAAATATATTTTAAAAATACAATTTTACCAGTATGTTAAAAGGAAGAAATAGTTTTTTATTTAAATTATTTTTAATAATTAGTCGTTAATTTTCAATTGGATATTATAAATATTATGGAATCCTGAAATCATTATTTCTCAAATTCAGCACCAGGTGGCGACACCGTATGGAATCAAAATATAGTTAAATGTGAATCGAAGAACTGACAATTAAGATCTGAAAATATTAAAATATTGGAATGCCATTGAGAACACGGTAATGGAAAAAATTTCAAAACTCTAGAAAATCAGGAAGAGGGAGAAAAAATTCGATTGCAAAATTTCACCTTTATAACTATGAAACAAGTCATGTTAAATAAAAGTGTATAATGAAAATGTGCATGAGAATGTGTCACTTGTGACATTGGTCTGATCTCTTTGATAAATGATAGTACTGTATTTAAACTTCATGGTGCTAATAAACAACTGCGCAGAAAATGACTCGAACTGACGACATTGTTCTACGATTGCATGGCATAGTCATAACCACAGAAACACACATAGATATTCAGAAAATTGATCTTCATGATCACTAGAACTCACGGTATAGTTCGCAGAAACAACACTCATTTTTATTTTCAATCAATAAAAGGTGTATTGTATTTCTGATAGCAGATTCAGAACAAAATTCCATCCGTTTATTTAGAAGAATTACTCAAATGAATTTTCGTTACCATAGTGGCAGTTTGCTTGTCATATATTCACAAAATATTCCTCCTGAAAACATAGTATATACTTTTAAAAACATTAAAGATTAACGGATAAAACAAACAATGTAGTAATGAAGTTGTTTTATTTGTGTCTGGAAGTAAACGTTAAACAGAACGTGATAGTAAACAAATATTTGGATTCAATTATATCAAAAACTTAAAATTCGAAAAATATTTTGTCCGACATAAAGTGACACTTGCTGCATTTGAGAAATGTTTGATTTTGATTAAAGGAATATTCTATTGCGAAGAAAGAGAAATAAAGCTTTTAACTGAAATTCCTATAAGATTCCTCATATCAATATGGCAAAACTTCTTCGCGAGGATGAATATCAGCTAATATAGTATATTCTCAAGAAGACCTAGATAAGTTACCTTTTCAAAATTAAATTACTTTACATTTTAAATTAAGTTAATGCATATCTACAGAAATTTTATTCTTCTTAACTAATATTGCAACCATTTACAAAAGTATATAATAAATTCGGACAAAAATTATTTCGAAATGTGCGCCATGTTTTCGCATAGAGAGGGTATAAAATTGCCGGATGCATACAAAATAGTTGGACGATCTTGCATTTTCAGAAAAAAGTATCAGCAAATATCTATCAGCAACTAAATTGCTGTTTATTAATTTAAGAGGCGAAAAACAAAAAATTTTCTAGTGCATAAATTTTTTACGTTATTCAAAAATAATTAAGAAAAACCTCGAACTCTTCTAAACAGCAATAAACATGCCTAAAATCCATTTACTTCCCAGGAAGAGGAAATAGACAACCTCTACGATATTGGTAGAAGAAAAAATTTAATTATTCAAATCTGTGCTTGGAACGCGAAAAATTCAAATTAAAGCTCCGACAGAAGTTTTTAAGCATTTCGTGGCTCTAGACGTCATTTAATATGCTCATTACAGCCGGGTCCTAATGAGCTTTAATAGCTTAATCAATATGATTTACATTTTTTTCTGCGAGAAAAGATTGGAAAAGGTTGCATGCGGTGAAAATAATTTCCCTTCAGCAAATAAGTAATCTTATTTTTTTCTTTTATGTTAAACCGTGAATAATAAGTAAACAAACTTTATTCATATGATAATATACATAATGTCCAGGAAAACTCAGTAGTTTTTTTAAAAATTTAATATGTCTGAATTCATGTTTTTCAGTACTTCTAAGAAAAATTAATAAAAAATTGTTAAAGAACAGTAATGAATTATGCAATAATAGTGGATTTATTATTATCATAATGATTCTTCCATAAAAATGTAAATTCTATAACACATGAAAAGGGCGTTCGTTAAAAAATGTCACAAAACATGTTTTTGACATTAACTAGAACAATATTTTTACATCAGAAATTCGCTGTAAAAAAGTGTTGTTTCATTGTAACAATAATGCCACAGAACCCAAAAGCTGCATGAAGTACTTTTTTCATATAACATCACTTACCGATAACTATAAATAACAAGTAAACGGAAGATATCGAATAATTAGCCATTTCTTTGCATAAAAAGTTTAGTTATGGTATGAAATCCATACTAACTGAAACTCAAGCTGCATTTTAATCAATAAGTTGATATAAAAATGCAGTTCTAATTTAGAATATATCCAATTACATCTTTTATGTTATAAGATCTTTTTAAACACGTACAATTATTTTGAAAAAAAAATGAAACGAGAAAAAATATAAAATGAAAAAGACATGGTTAGTGATTAGTTTTCTAAAATTGGAAAAGTTACGTTCTATTTTATTGATACATTAAAGTTACTGCAACAATGAAAACTTTTCAATTATTATTTAACTATCTCATTTAAAAGGCTAGCTTACTACTATTCCAGAACTATTCCAATTTTATTCTGTAATTATTCACAAATTAAATAGTGTTAGTTAGCTTCTTAAAAATGTTAAATGTTGTATAAGGAAAGTTTTGATTGAGTATGACTTATGAGCTTCTGTTGAATGAAGTAAATAAAGAGTTTTTAAAATAGACTGTAATTCCTTGTTCAATAGACACGTCGTGTATATGCAATAACATAACATTTTTTCATCCCAAAGAATTTTCTTTTCAGGTATTTCCCTTTGCATATGCATCTGTTCCATACGGAAAACAACATTTAGCAACTGTTTAACTCTTAAATGCCCAGCGTTGCTTTTAAGCAACATGTCTCCTAAAATCTTGGGAATAAGACTGGAACTCTAATACCTTCTGTTGTCAATAGAATACATATGGAACATTTTATTGAATCTATTTACAACATATAGATGACAGCCTGATTGCTGATAAAAAATAAAATTAAATTGATGCTTTTCACTTGAGGCTGTATCTTTTATGCTTTGTTTCTGCACTTGAGAATACAATATTTTATTCTACAATATAGAATCTGTGTTTGATATTATAGAATTTCATCAAGGAAATTTTTTTCTGAAATAAAGTCCAGTGTTGCCAGTTGGCAGCAGAACATTTTTTAGCCATAAACCATGCTTAAAACAAAATATGATATTTTAAAGTAATTTCCCTATGTTCTATTCAAGAAATGAAAGTCAAAAAATATTAATAATTAATATAATCTCATACCTTAATGTTCATTTTACAGTATAACGGTAATCCCTGTATTATAGAATAAAAATATTAGACAAAAACCTTTAATATAATCAACAAATACTTATCATAAAACTATATTCAGAGAAGATCAAGCAAATTTGGTGAAATTTAGAATGCCGTGTTAAACCTGTGAGAGACATCAATCTCCTCTCACGTGCATGATCACAACATCGTTATGACAGCTACGAAACATTTCAATTGTGTTGTATAATTCTGATTCACTTGGTGTTTATTCATGCAAAAAGTATTTGACAGTTTTTGAAAATAATGACATTCTACCTATCAATTAGCCAATCTTCCTAATTTTTTAAGATAACATGTTCATAGGTAACAAGAGGTGACAGAATTCATAATATCGAGCTAATATAAGAGACATCCATCTTGTCTTAAGTAAAGGATTACTACATCGTTATGGCAGCCACGAAACATTTCAATTGTGTTGCATAACTCTGATTCGCTTGGTCTTCATGCGAAGTGTATTTGTCAAAAAACCTTTCTAAATCAATTTTTTTTAAAAACCGGGATTTTAAGGGTTAATAAAATCTTATACCTTCATGTTCATTTTACAGTATAACGGTAATCCCTGTATTATAGAATAAAAATATTAGACAAAAACCTTTAAGATAATCAACAAATACTTATCATAAAACTGTATTCAGCGAAGATCAAGCAAATTTTTAACTAACAAAAGCTGATTTGTAATATTTTTTTTAATTCACTGAATAAATTTTAATCAACTTGAAATTTTAAAGCAAATCTTGTAAAAATTAAACGTGAGAGTAAAAATCTCTATGAAAGAGGATTTCAGTATTTTAATTGTTTCCGCGTATACCCAACCAACTGACAGGGAACTCTTACGGTTCCAAGTTCGAGGGTATACTTCGACGAAAAGGAAAAGAAAAATATTTAAATCTTGCATGATTTAACTTCCTTATTACATTGTTTTCAGCGTTTTACCGAACTGTAAGGATTTTTAGAAATTTGCTTCGATTTTGAAGTTTGACTTCCAAGTAGTTGATAAAAAAATATTTTCTGCTTTTTAAGTATACTAATAAAATAGTGTTTTTAAAAAAATATTTATATTATTAGTTATTTTTTTAAATCTTTATTATATTTCATGATTTATTATGTTAATTAATTTTTAATTTTGTAAATCATTGTTTCTCAAATTCAATATCAGAGAAGCCTCTCTCATATGGAATCAAAACTTAATTAAGATTAATTAATTGGTAATTAAGATATGAAAATGTAAAAATATTGCTTAAGGTATCCGACTGGTTTAAAATCGTCGTTTTTGATGAAATTATCAAAAAAAAACATTTTATGACTTAATTTTGTAGTCTGTTTAATCAGCGTTCTAAAACTGTCTCACTTTTTACTCTACGTGAATTACAAATACAGTTACAGCTGTTTTATTACCGAACTGTAAGCATTATTTTATGTTGCATGAAAACTTTAAATGTGTTTTCGAGAAATGATATTTTTGAGGAAAACTGTCGACCGTAACACTGATTTCTTAAAAAGTTATTCAAGTATTGATATGAAATTTTCTCAGATTGTTTTTTGTAATATGCTTGATGTTTCCCTCTAAAAACTATTAATATGAAAATGTAAAAATATTGCTTAAGGTATCGGACTGGTTTAAAATCGTCGTTTTTGATGAAATTATCAAAAACATTCTTATGACTTAATTTCGTAGCCTGTTTAATCAGCGTTCTAAAACTGTCTCACTTTTTATATTCTTGATATTCTTTTATATTCTTTTTTCAGATTGTTTTCTGTAACATTCTTGATGTTTCCCTCTAAAAACTAAGGTCAATTTTAAAATCGAGTATTATTTTTAAGTGCTTAAATATAAACGAAAAGCATTTTTTATGAAAAATTACCAATTTAATAACTATGTTCAGCTATATCTCAAAACTATTTTGAAGTACAAGAAATTTTTTAGAGCATAACACAAATAACTGTCATAAAAATGTAGTCCTACAAGGATTTATGTATATTTAGAATATGATTTTGTCTATGGCTGTTAGCGTATGGCAAATATTTTCGTCATTTTTCTTCAAATTTCTCAGTTTTTTTTTTAAAAATATTATTTTGAAAGCCTAATTTTACAATATTTTCATAGTTTTAAAACATATGCAGTTGAAAAATATCATTAAAAATATATATATTTTTTATTTTTCAAAAAAAATTCCTCCGAACGCAGTCGGTTACCTTAATAATGGAGAACACGTATGTATACAAAATTTCATAACTCTAGCATATAAGCAAGTGGGTGAAAAATCGATTATGCAAATTCATCTATACAGATATGTAGAACACGATGTTGTGGCTGTAAAGGTGCGGTTGGTGCCGTGTGTGAGTGATTAAATGCAGAGTGGCGTCAGGTCCCAGCTACGATCAGTACCACAATTCACTTAATATTTGTCACTAGACTTAATTCCATCGTAATGGTTAATTTTATGGTGACACAGTGTGAACAACAAAGTAATAAAAATGCAAATTTAGAACAATAACATGTTTAATGGAACAATTGTTAAGTTAAAAAATAAATTATAATACTACATCATATGACCACGCGCGCGGTGAGATGGTAACAAAAAAAGTGGGAGCATGATCATGTGGAACATCGCCTTTAAATACTACAGCAGCTTCTCCGCCATTGGTAAAGATATGACATCACCAAAAAGGGCGGGGTAGACTCGCATGCAAATTCACCTAACAACACAGCTGGCGATGATGCCGCAATGTTTTGAGCAGACATTGGATATTTTTAAAATACAGTAAAGGTACTTCATATTAGTTTAACTAGAAATTTCGCAATTCTAAGCCTTGTCAAGGTGTTCTGAATTCTTCTAGTGAACTTGTTTCATGTTTGTAAAGATGAAGTTTTACTCACTTCCTATTTGAAGTACCATCAGGAAATAAAGGGTTACACTAATTTACATGACTAGAACGGAAACTTCCCTATTAGCACAATATGCCCGACAACATTTATGTGATATCTTTACAATATTCTATGGCATTCAGAATATCGCGCTTTATTGTGGAGATATCGTAGAATATCTTGCGCTAATAGGGTTAAGACAGTCTTCTAGTTTGTTTTTCAAGAATAAATTGTGCTTTGGTTTTTAATTAGTTGATGGATTCTTGCTTTATCGCCATTTTACTTTTCTCTACGTGAATGTAATCATTCTGTAGGATATCCAGAGCGGAAGAGATATCGTTAAGTACAGTCGACGCGCTCGTTATAACGACCGTCTGCGTTCCATAGCAAAAGGTCTTTATAACGAGTAGTCACTATAATGGATATAATTAAAAAATGTACACATGTAAGCTCGGCAGTTAAGTAAAATTAGGCGATTTTTAAAGAGATTCCAACGAAATAATCAAATTATTTTTTATCATTGGTATTAAAAATAAAATTTTATCAATTAAAAATATATTTCTAAAGCAGATTTTAAAGTAGAAAATAAAGGAAGTTATATACTTACAGAACATTTATTTTCTAAAGAAAAAAAATTAGAAATGGTTGTTTGTCTTTTCTGCATATATGATTTTTGCAAAACATAATTTTCCAATTCAGTTAAAGCGGATAAATAGTGTTCTGCATTTTCTTGCCTTTCAAAAAAACATTTTAAAATCTCAATAGCACTTGAAATATTTTTTATTCTAGCCTGTTCTGTAATTTCTGCGCTGTGGTGAGTGGTAATCCCCCCCCGTCGAAGTTGAACTGTAACACTGGAGACTCTACATCTATAAAGCTTGGCAATACAATAATCAAGGTCATTTACGTTTAGAAACATGTTCTTTTTGGAAAAATACAGGGGAGAGTGTCCGCTGAATTCGGCCGTTGTATTTATTGGGATTAGACGACACTGGACGGTCGTTATACCTGAAGTAAAATAACATAGTGCATAGGGAAAAACAGTTGGGGATTTTATCACTGGTCGTTATAATGGAATGGCCTTTATAATGTGTGGTCGTTATAACGAGCGTCAACTGTAATATTTAATATAATACTGAGAAAGGCATTCGAAAGATTTGAGCTTTCAATTATATCGTCTTAATTCTCGACAACACAGTCGTTTCACATTCAGAAAAACTGTTTGTCTCTGTTAGTTTCTATAATAAATAATCTAAAATAAGGATTTACAACCTTTCTCTACCTTTTCAAACTCGATTTTAACAAACTTAATGCAATTACACGGGAAAGCAATAAAGTAAAATATCTTTGAACGTGCCCTATAAAATAAATAACGCTTTTGATAACTCTCTGCTTAACATTCATAAATATTTATAGCGCCATTAAAAACCGTGAAACATCGAAAGCTCTACTTTTGGCAAAGCCTGAAAATCTTGATATTTCTAGCAAAAGTGGTGAACACTCAGGAATCCGGCGGCAATTTCGAAAACTGTTATTGTCGAAAAGTTGACGTAAACACTGATAAATTGCATTCTGAAATACAGATGTTAGAAAAAGGAAAATTCTTACTTGTAGCGAGAAAACATTATCTTTTTGAGGTAGTATCCAGTCACGAAACATTTTTATGGCAAGTCTGTGTCTTGACCTACATCTTATGCAGCCATTTCGATTTGTTTTCGAATTTCCGTCAGTTCCCACACAAGTAAATATTTTATTTTCTTATGTAATCCATACATGTTTGTTTTTTCTCCAAAAAATATACGTATTTTTAATAAGGATGCAGAACACAGGAAAAAATAGCGAAAAATGCATTTGCATAAATTTTTTCATAATAATATATTCAATCGATCGATCAAGTCAATCGATTTGAATCGATCAGTCAATATATAATTTGATATTATTACACTGAGTGCATTTTAGAGACTAACATTCTGAAGCTTAAAAATTAGTTATTGATGCTCATTTTTGAAATAACGAATTTGCAGTCATTGGAGACTATTAAGTTTTTAAATGCAGAAATGAAACTTAAATTACCAATTTTCAGCACTTGTTCATGGCATAGAATAAACTTCTGTGTTTTATTCAATCTACCTACATTTGATTCAGCGTCATGATATTGAGTCCATTTAGAAGAAAGTTTCAATGACAATTATTGAGTTTTTAAATCTACAATTTATACTTAAATTACTTACAACTAGACGCTTTTCTATGCTTATAAAAGAATACAATAAAAGGAAATTTGTAAACTGTAAGTATTATTTGCAAAGTAATTTTTTATTAAATATTGCTAATGTATCTTTACCATTCTATAAAAAAGCAGTGGCAACGTTATACATTGTAACTTGGATAGAGTTTGATTCTTGGATGAGATAAAGAGTCTCTATAATTCTTTATCTTTAAACACTTTTATTTAACTTGCTTCAGCTTATAAATGTGATAATCTAGAGTTTTCAAATTTTGTGTACTTGTGTTTTCTTGACGATAATACACATTTAAATATTTCAGAACTTAATTATCAGTTAATCGATTAATGTAATTAAATTCGTATAGAATTAGAAAAATTTTGAGTTCAATAATCCATACAATTTATAGTAATGAATTGAAAATTGAAGAATAAAAAGTAGAAAATAATTAAACCCAAAAATCTGTTTCTTAGTACACTAATAGAAGTGTGTTTTTTTAGCATTTTCGCTGCCACGACTCGTGTCTCAGATTCGAACCATCTTCCTAATTCGATGATCCCTTCTCTGCTATCTCTTAACTATAGTAGCGAAGGGGTCATCTGATTGGATAATAGGTGTGAATCGTATTTGATTCATTCGGCGATTAGCATGTTAAAAACTGTTTTTATTAAATTCATTTAATCCAAACTAAATTTTATTTGATTGCCACCACCTGGTAGTGAGTTTCAAAAGACATACATTACATCCCAAGATTAAGGAAGAAAATAATCAAAATACAAAAAAATTCTGTTTGAAACAATATTAATAGTGCTTTTCAAAAATAATATTTTTGATTAAATTTATTAAGATATTATATTAAAAAATTTATTGACTATGAAAATATTTTAAAGTTCCTAAAAATAAATTCCGCGAAATATGGTACAATTTTTTAGCTATCTCCTTTAATTTTTTATGAATACATGCTCGTAGGAAACAAGGCTTGGCGGAATTTATAATGCGGAGTTAAACCTGAGAGACATCCATCTTCTCTTACGTGCCTGATCACAACATCGTTATGACAGCTACGAAACATTTCATTTGTGTTGCATAACTCTGATTCACTTGGTGTTTGTTCATGCGAAGTGTATTTGACAGTTTTTGAAAATAATGACATTCTACCTATCAATTAGCCATTCCTCCTAATTTTTTAAGAAAACATGTTCATAGGTAACCAGAGGTGGCAGAATTCATAAAGTCGAGCTAATATGAGAGACATCCATCTTATATTATGTGAAAGATTACTACATCGTTATGACAGCTACGAAACATTTCAAATGTGTTCCATAACTCTGATTCACTTGGTGTTTGTTCATGCGAAGTGTATTTGACAGTTTTTGGTGATACTGACATTCCACCTATCAATTAGCCATTCCTTATAATTTTTTAAGAAAACATGTTCATAGGTAACCAGAGGTGGCAGAATTCATAATAATGTCGATCTAATATGAGAGACATCCATCTTTTCTTATGTGAAGGATTACTACACTGTTATGACAGCTGCAAAGCATTTCAATTGTGTTGCATAACTCTGATTCACTTGGTGTTTGTTCATGCGAAGTGTATTTGACACTTCGCATACACTTTTTTAAGATAACATTTTCATAGGTAACAAGAGGTGGCAGAATTCATATTGTCGATTTAATATGAGATGCATCCATTTTGTATTATGTAAAGGATTACTACACTGTTATGACAGCTGCAAAACATTTCAATTGTGTTGCATAACACTGATTTACCGAGTCTTTATGCGAAGTGCATTTGACAGTTTTCGTAAAAACGAATAAAATTCTACTTATCTATTTCTACGAAGTGTTGAAATCAATCTTCAAATCCTGCAGAATATATATTTTTGAATAAAAGTTCTCAAAGAAGATATGTTAATGTGCCTGCTGTTGTGCAAGTAAACGCAATAACTCTGAAATGCTGCAGGCTACATGGATGAAATTTGGAATATATTGTTTTCATCAGAATTGTTGATGTGTTGTAAATTTTGTACCAAATCTATGAACAGGTTGCCATCGAAAACAGCTGCCCCAGAAATATATACCATATGTTTGATAACCTTTTAGAAGGAAGAAAAATTTTTATGCATACAAATCAAGGCATTACAATCAGAGACCAAAAGCAGTGCTGTGCACAGGGCTCCTGCAGTAGTCCAGTACATTGGAACATGGTTGACAATGATATCCTCCAACAGCAGTGGTCGCCGAGAATCTCCATACAAGCTTACGCTCATGACTTCTTAATTGTTATTCAGGCAAAAACCAAAGCCCAACTATAACGAGACGCCCACTCTGCTATTTCTAAATCCATCGACTAAACCACAAAGAATAAACTTACTGACTCAGCAGAGAAAATTCTAATATCTTCTATTCAGTAGACTTGTATCCTCTACAAGAATCTACTGGAATACAACAAGAATTAAAAGAGTAAAATCCATCAAATACATGGGTATCCACGTTGATTAAAAGCTCAATTGGAACGCCCATTTATATCATCAATCCAACAAGTCAGTCAGATATCTCCAAAATCTTCAAAGAATATCAGGAATGTCCTGGGCTATCTCCACCAATTACAGAAAAATTCTTTACAATACTGTGATAGAGAGAATGCTGGCACATGGCTCTGCTGCTTGGGGTCTGAATCCTACATCTCCAATGGCCAGGAAACCCTCAACCCTTCAACGATGCTTCCTCCTTGCCATCCCAGGAGCTTATGGAACAACACCTACAGCCGCCCTCCAGGACATTCTGGGCATGGCACCACTCCATCTTCAACTTCAGTTTGAAAGTAGAGTTACCACCCTCTGTACATTAATCCTTTGAACGGCAAAAATATTTCAGCTGAAATGCTTTGAAAACGGCCTCTCTGTAGCTAAATGATGAACGCAAATGTCTCGGAGTCGGTTATGAGGTAATAAACAGAGAGCAACTTTCTACGCCGGAGCCGGTTTTTAAGAGTAGTAATCGAAGAACGACTTTTTGCGACGGAGCCGGTTTTAGAATAGTTATCAGAGAGCGAATTTCTACGTTCCAGCCGGTTGAAGGGTTAAGAACCTCACTTCCTCCAGAAGAAATCGAAGAAAAGGCAACTGGATGGAGATCTCACCCTTCCAAACACCCTCAGCCAAACCAAATTTCTCTCCAAGACGACAGAACCAGCCCTACATATACTGGAATTTGCACCGACGATTCCAAAACAGAACAAGGCGTAGGGGCCACTTTCTACGTTTTTGAGGACCTGATCATAATTTATAGATTCTCTGCCAAGTTGAGAGATGACAACACAGTCTTTCAGGCTGAACTCTAAAGGAGGCAGTCCAACACGCCAGTCACATCAATAATGACCTTCTAGTCCTCATTCACGCGTTGACAATCAAACCAGTCTTCAAGCTTCAATTAACCCCCAGCAATAAAATAGCCAGAATTATCAACCAAACCCTATTAGAATACCCAAATATCTTCCTCACTTGGATTAAAGAACATGCTGACTACGAAGGTAACGAAGCAGCTGTCATGTTAGCCAAACAAGCCACACTAAGTGGTTCTCCATGCCCAGACGTCGAACTGCCCAGGTCTCAAATCAAGACCAGATTCAGGAAACTAATATGGAGAGCTGGCAGAAAGAATGGGAGGAAGGTGAAACGGGTTAGCTCATCTTCAATATTAACCCTAATGCCAAGATCAGATCCAGCCCGTGGAGGAGAGAAGAAATCATTTTTTTAACTGACCCCGGCCCATTTGGAGCTTACCTTAAAAGATTTAACCTGGCCTCATACCCTTAATGCAGCTGTGGAGAGGTTGGTTCCAACCTCCATTATGCCACTGAATGCCTCCTCACAGGATCGTGGCACATTACAAGACCAGAGCCTCAGCTGGAAAATCATTGGTTCCTAAGGGTCGCATCCAACCAGCTCTCCAGGAATAGAACTTTCAATATTATCAGATTCATTCACACCAACGGTAACCTTTTTACTCCAGATTAAGATTACTTCAGGCAGGTCTCTTCAATGTCAATTCAGCGCCATCATGACAGCGTCATCGCGCTCATCCCGTGCACAGTGCTTTCAAATTTCTGAGTCAACGTATGCTTGCAGAGGTTTTCTTTCCTCACCGCTTAGTGAATGCTTCAAACACCTCGTAACTTTAACAGTTCTCCAAAGTGATGCGCTTTTTGAAGATCACCACTTTTAGAAAGTTTCACAGAAATATGATATATATAACAATATAATTCGCCGTATTGTATATATTTGTAAATATCTGTTCATGTATTCCAGCATCTAGAATGTTTTTTCTCTTTCCTTCTTTTTTAAATGATTCTCATGTTTTATCAATTTCCATCATCATTTTCATACTTAAGCTACTTTACAGCATTCTTTTTCTGTAACAGTTTTCCCAATTGTGTTTGTCATCCTTCATCCTTCTCATATAGTTTACCTCAAAGGTCCGGACCTTGCATTGTATCCCTCATGTTACCAATCCCTTGTTTTCAATAGTTGCTTGGTGGTCTCAGAATAAGCTTCCACTTCCTGTGCATTCAAACCACATATAAAGAGTCATTAGGACTCTAGACACGGGAACAGGAGGTGGTGTTATGTTATGTATGTAAACGCAATAACTCAGAAACGAAACTAGCTAAATAAATGAATTTTAATATGTTATGTTTACACCAAACTTGCATCTCGGTGTAAAAATTTGAACTGAGTAGGTCAATAGAAAGAGACACTACTCCAAAATGTATGCTCGAGTGTCTTCACGATACCCTGAAGCTAAACGTAAGACGTACCATGTTGTGGAAGTATATAAGAAAGTCGGGGGAAGAACTCTCTCCTTGGTATTTTTAAGTTGTTGAGAAATTTATTGGGAATATGATTCCACGATAATTTTTAATAGATATCAGTACAGTTGTAATGCTGCTTCATTCAGATACACTTTTACTGTTTGAACTGCAGTTAATATTGAACCTGTTTGATATGGTTTCATCCGATTAAAGTGTAAGTAATAATTAGCTTTAGCTCATAAAAAATTTTATATGAAGAAACACCTTCATTAAGAAAAAATAAAGGAAAAATTACAGCAGAAACTTGCCGTTTCATATTGAAAATCAACAGTTAATAAACTCCATCGAATACAATTTGCAAAAAAGTTGTTTCGACTGTTTTAAATTTATAATTTAGAAATCCATTATAAAAAATATAGATTATTTAATTAAATTATATTTAATCAAATTTCAGAATGGAAAATGGGAAACATCATTGGATGAAGATCCTTACTAAAACACAATTGGAATTTAATTTAAACGAAGCATTTAAGCAAATATGTCCAGAATGCACCGTAAGACACAGCAAGATTATTTTCCAACATAGTAATGTTGACTCATATGATGTAAGACCAGCCAAGATTACTCTATAAGAACCTTACTGGGAAGTGTTGATCCACTACCTCTGTATTCACAAGAAGTTACTCCTTTGGAGTACTATCTGTTTCAGTTCATGAAGAATGGTATTTATGGTCAGTGGTTAAATTCTTACTCTGAAATCAAGAATCGGGTTTGATGACTGGATTGCTTCAAAACAATGAGCTATTCCATAGTAGAATCCAGTTGATCCTTGAGAGGTGAACTAATTTAATAGCTTCTGTTCGAAATACTTTGAAAAATCTTTCAATAGTTTTTTAAAGTAAATATATTTAATTTATTCGATAAAGGGCAATCAGTGTTTGTATAACCAATGAAAAGGAGAGCAGATGTTTGAAGAACAGAAAATGATCAATGATTTCAACTTAATTTTTTAATTTGTAAGTAAAAATTGTGGTAGAAATTAAATGTAAATCGGTAGCTTTGATTTTTTTATCTTCATACAAATAGATCCTTCAAATCCTTTTTATTTAATTCTCAGAAGATAATACTGTAATCTTGAGCGCTTTCTTTCTAATTCTCTTCTTAGCCTATATGTCAGAAAGATGATTTGACACCAAATCTTCTTAGTTTTACTTCAGAAATAACACGCTTGATACACGCAATCTTCATCAGATTCATTACATTTGATTATTTATTATTTCATTGCATTTATTTTCTTATTGTTTATTAGAACATCACTCAATAAATTTTTTTCTCCATTTGAGATATACGCTATGTCTTTTATTTCAACATTTTTCAGTCGTGACATGGTTCATCAAATATATGTTTAAAGCATTCTCTTAAATTTAAGCATAAAGTATTCATGAATAAGCAAATATTAAAACTTTTTCACTTTGGATACTATTGAAATAACATCAGCACTTACAGCACAATTGACTTTAGTATACATAATTCAACATAAACTCTAAAAAATAACATAGCTATATTTAGTTAAAAATGCTACTTTAAAATAATCGAAATTTATTTTCCCTGTGAGGAAAAAATTCAGAAAGCAAGCAATGAATTTCCAAAATAAAATAAGTAATTCCCTGATATAGTTTATTTATAACCTCTATTAATGATAAATAAATGTATGTGCTCTCCAGGAGATTACAAACAATTCTCATGATAAGTAATTGCTTTAGTGAAAGAAATGTTAAGCAGATCTAAACTTTTCTAAGGTTAATATATTGTATTTGTCTTTCCAATTTGGAAAACATTTTATATTTTTTAAAGTATATTTCATCTTTTTCAGAGTTATAATTGATTTTAATACATTTCTATCTGAAAAAGTTAAAAGATTATATCTTTTTACCAGTGTTTTCTAACTCAGCAAATATTTATGATTTCAAAATATTCTAAAAACTTTATTTCATTTTTATGATACGTTATTAAATATATGATCAAAAACTTCCTATGTATTCCAATCATCTTTGAGCTGTTTATTTTCCAAACATTTTATGATTCTTTTATTTTTATGGCTTTTTCAATATTGCTGTCTTGCTGCTTTTTCATCTAGAAATATCTTATCACATTTATAAAACATGTAGAGCAACATATTTTTGTTATCAAAAAAGGTTTGCATATTTCTCTTTGTTATAAAACATTTTGGATCGTTCTTGCAGATTTTTGTAAAGTGTCAGAAACTTGAATTATCGGCAAACGAATTGTCAAACCATCGGCTTCAGAAATTGAAATTTGTTGAGCTGAATGAAATTCATTTTATAAATGTAATAAAGAAATTGTTTATGCAGTGTAAAACATTCAATGATTAATTTGTTTTTTTAGAGCTTAGTATTTTTAAGTATTTTAGATACATTTTTAAAATGTCATTAGTAGAATATTTCATTGATTATCATATTGCAGATACAATTCTGTTAATAAAATGTTCGTGCGTTTCATTCGAGAATATGGTCTACAAATTTAAAAACTTTTTATGTGTTGACAGCTCTACCAGTGAAGGTCCTAGACAATCAATAGATGTAATCCGTATATTCAATAATAATAGAGGATGCTGTAGCTTCTGTTCCCCTCGAATAAGTCAGCAGGCCGTCATTTACTAAGCATCTTTTGATAAATTTGTTTAGTGGAAATTGCTTCTTCTGAAATTCTCACTTTCGAATAAGTTTTTGATGTGAATATGGGAGTATTTACAAGTAATACAGACACTCTTTGAAGAAAACATATATTTACATGAATTCTGCCCTCCATATAAAAAATGATTTAAAAAATCTATACAAGTAAAGATGAAACACATAAATAGTTTGCACGCTTTTGAAACCCAAATTACTGAACAAATTTTCTTCAAATTATTCTCACAAATACTAGAAGGCATAAGGAGGGGTTTAATGAAAGTTTCGCAACAATTAGTTAAATAGTTAATTTTTTATTAATTATAACTATAACGGAAATAGTTAAGATTTATTATTGCTTTTTTACATATCGATTTGTTGGACAAAACAAAAAGAAGAAATGGAATGCAATCGGTTAAGAAAACGGAGTAGAAATGCCTTATAAAAAGGACGTAGGACGCTAACTATTTAAACTAAAATAACTATAAATTAATACACACAATTTACTAAAAATCCATAGTTTCAAAATAAGTAAAACATTTCCGTCTGATTAAATCTGAAACTAATGCGAAAATTACAAAAAAATATTCTTACTTTTTGTTGGAATGTTGATAACCATGGACCATTTTTTTTCCTGTGGACTTAGGGTACCAGATGATTACTCCAGAAGCTCTTATTGACAGGTTTCATTACTGTTACTGTTATCAGCAAGCTGATAAAAGTAGGAGGAATAATATTGGATCGGATATGTTTGTACGATGGAAAACTCTATTCTGATATAGTTTTCATTTCATCTAGATCTGTACAGAACCCTATGATAATAATTTTTGGACGTAGAAAGATTTATATATTTTTTTTTATTTTGATCGTTTTTTTACTTCTTCTAAGTAGAATTTCATCAAAACTTTTATCACGATTTTGTCATCCGATATGACTGCTATTTATTATCTTATCAAGATACCTTTTTAGGTTCTTACTTTCGTTTTAAATGTAATATAGAAAAGAAAATTTTTTTAGAATTTTAACCATGAAAATTTTTAGCAATATAGAAGAGAGAGCTTCGCTTTTTATGTACAAAAGGCCTATACAAAATTCGAATTTCATAACAGCGATGGGGTGTCTAGAATAGCATGTGAACCGGTAGCATTCCTTCATATTTCTGTACTCCACCAGCAAGAGTTCATTAGATCCACCGCAAATTTAGCATGCATGAAATTAACATACACAGCAAATCTTCCAAGGAGTCGAATTCCGAAGCCGCCACGGAATAAAATCTAATACTTATTATTCCCGATTTACTTTTTGCAAAATCTATTTCCCTTAAATATATATATATATAATCTAAATCCAAACAAAACCATTATACAAACATACAGAAATAAACAAGAATTAAATCCTATATCAAATAGTCATTATTTGAACTATACATCACTTTTAAATAAAATCTAATAAATTGAAATTACTAATGATACCATAAACAAAAATCAAGTTTAAACATTATACGTCAACAAGTGAAAGAACACTGTTGTTATTAAAAATAATGAAATACGCGATACAAGTAAATGGAGTTTTCAGCAATTAAAATAGCAGCTTGGCTGTGGACAAGCTTTAGCCAGGTTAAATTAATTTTCTTGTACAAATCATCCCTGTTACTATTGTTGTTGAAAAAACAGACAGGGTAACTTACCCTAAAAGGAAAGAATTTAGAAAGAAAAATCTTATACTAAACCTAACTATAAAGCATGATTTTATATATATATATATATATATATATATATATATATATATATATAAACAAAAGAACGTCATAAAAGAAAAACCAAAACAACAAAAAGGAACAAAACGCCAACGTCCAGGACGCTTCATCAGCAAGGGAAATCCCGAACGGGCGTATATATAAATAAATTCGGTGTTTTCTAAACACAAACTCTAGTAATAAAGTTAAAAAGAGTTTGTTTCCCCGGAACACCGAACAAAAAACCATAGTTTGAAAGAAGGAAACAAAGCAAAAGCCATGTCCAATTGAAAGAAATAAAAATAAAAAGCCCAGATCCATTTGAAATAAAACACATGAAACCCAACCTCATAACCAACAAAGCGAAACAAAAATGAAGAAAAATCTGTGAAAACTCACCCAGTAATCCACAAAAGAAGAGACAATGGAATCAGATGCACAAGCTGATCTTACCATCAGATGCACAAGCTTCATCTAAATTATTACTTCTTCGATTAAGTATTTATTTGATTAAAACTAATTTCTTAATTGGATATTGCATTTGTTTCTGTGTTTGCATATGTTTGAATATATATATATATATATATATATATATATATCAATATAATGAAAATCAGTCAATGTTGAAATTAAATGGAAAGACTAATTTATCGGTAAAAGCGTATAGATGCTCATCAGGGGTAAATAAGTGAAATCTATACGAACCGCTAAAAATTTTAAAAAATTATAATGTTTTCTGCGAACAGTGCTAGCATAATATATATATATATATATATATATATATAATATCATGGTTACTGTGAGATACAGAAGTGTGATTCCAACGAAGACAGCAGTCGTTGACGAAAGATGAACAGTTTCTTTATTTGATTCATAAGTTTCAGCTGATTAGGGTAGAATTTAGAATAATAT
>BGPR01002396.1:54385-100656 GCA_013235015.1 Araneus ventricosus | reverse complement strand
CTTCCAGAAGAGGGTTCACTTTAAGTGTACGCGTTTAACCCTTTGAGGATTTTCGGGACACGAATCTTCAAGTTCAATATGGGACAGAGCGTGGACCTTTCGCTCGCTTTAATCAAGAGATATTGGATGCTCAACCTTAAATGTCACGTGGGGGCGTAAAATTAGGTCGCCGCATTCCACAGTGGGTTACCCTCTCCAAGGTTTAAGAGTGGAAACATTAAGAAGTGGCAATGTATAAAGTCACCTTCAGAATCATCATCGCTGATCTTGTAACAAAAAGTAATTGTTTGTTGAATAAGTCACTATGGGTCTCGCTCTGGTTACTGGTGAGGCGGTACATTCCTTAGGGTTATTCTCGGTTAACTAAAATTTGCTTGACTCCAGTCGAAGGCATTCTTAACTGCTAATTGTGTGTTATGTGCAAATCATTTAAATTCGGGACACGAATCGTTTAATTGGAAATATTTGTTGGTTTTATAGGAATAGTGTGATGTATTTCAGCATAGTATGAAGAATAGTGGAACCTTCTTTATCAAAAATAATATATTTATTGGATGTCTACCACAGCACAAGCATGTAAAACAAACACTTACACTTACATCACAAACGTTACATCACTCTTACATCGAATTCCATCTTCAATTCATTATTCTTTTCCGTTGCTAGGCGACGTTAGCAAAAAGACAAAATATATCGTTGTCACCTATTTTTATAACCTTTAGAAAAGAATTATGCCAAACGATATTTTTTAATTAATTTCTTTTTCTGCCAAACGATATTTTTTAATTAATTTCTTTTTCTGCCAAACGATATTTTAAAATTAATTTCTTTGATGACCAAACGATATTTTAAAATTAATTTCTTTGATGACCAAACGATTTTTTTAATCTAATTAATTTATTTCTTTAAATATTTTAATAATTCTACAAATATATATTTTTATACGTTACGAATATTACAATAGTTTTATTTGTTATAGTATTGCTATAATTATAAAATCATCAAATTATGCATGGGATGGTAATGTGAGGGAGTAAAGTTAGATCGCGGCTTTCAAAGTGGGTTCCTTTCATGGATAAGGAGCGGAAACATTAAGAAGTAGCGATGTATGAAGTCACTTTCAAATTCATCATCGATGATACAGAAACAAAAAGTAATCGTTTTTTGAATAAGCCACTATGCGTCTCATTCATTGGTTAGTCGCTTTATTTCTTAGGGTTACTCTTGGTAAACTAAAATTTATTTGAAACTAATTAAATGTATTATTAACCTTTAGTAATGTGGAATGTGCAAATCATTTAAATATGTATACCGTGTAATTGGAGATATTGGTTAGGTCTATAGGAATAGTTTCATTTCTTATGGTATTGTTATAATTATAAAGTCATCAAATTACTTATTAGATGCTCAGGTTGGGGAAAAATTATATAGCGGTACTCCAAAGAGGGTTACCCTTTTAAAGTTTAAAAGTGGTTACTAGTTACGCTGTATACGTCTTATAGTTACTCTCGGCAAAACTAAAATTTACTCAGCTCCAAGCGAATCCAAGGAGTATCAATGTGTAATGTAAAGTCACCTTCAGAATCCTCAGAAACGAAACGTTGATTGAATCATGCATTGCATAGGATAACAATTAAGGTTACTTTCGGCAAACTGAAGTTTACGTGACTTACATCAAATCGATTTTTAGCTCTAATTATATGGAATTTACTACAAGTCATTTCAATTTTTATGTCTTTTAATTCAAAACGTCTTTTGATTCCACAAGAATAGTTTTATTTCTTATGACATTATTGTAGGAATAAATTAACCTTCCAGCGGGCGCGCCTGCACAAATTTTACGACATATCGTGCATCGTATTACATAAATATATCGTGCTGTATTATAAAAATGAACACAGCTTTTATTTATGTTATCTGTATTTATTAGCTTAATAGTAAACAAAGATTTTATAAATAAAAATTGCACTTAAATTTATAAAAGAACGATATAAATATGTACTACGATGCGCAATGCAAGTATCTCTTGAAAACGCGCGCCCGCTGGAAAGCTAATCAAATTTCGCACGGGATAGATTAGTTTTTTTTCTTATATTTAGAATTTGCATGAAACATAATGGATTATAGGTATTAGCTCAAAAAGTAAATGCCTGGTTTCAAATTTGAAATGCCATAAACTACTAAAAAATATCAGGAATCGCCATTAAAATCAATATAACTGCATATTTTATGTATTTGTATAAGAGATAATATGAGAGAAGATTCCAATATTTTGACCAAGAATTTATTGCCATTTCTTGAAATCTATGTAGTTTAATTTAAATTTAAAAAAAAGAGGTTTAACACAGCACACAGCTGTGGTGTCCTACAGCAGTCAAAGCACGAGCAGAAAAGAAAGAAACATGAAATTTAACACACAATATATTTGTTTACACCGTGGTAGAATTATGGGTTTCCGAAGAGAAAAGAGTTTTTTTATATTTGCATCGCCTATTGGAAAAATCAAATTAATTGATTTTTGACGAAAACGTTTAACCCTCTGAGCGCCCAATTATTTTGCACTTTTAGCTATCAGGTTAGAAAACTTGGCTTTTAAAGGAAATTAATCGATATTTTTTGTATTGAATTATATCTCTGAAATCTTAGGAATACTTTATCCATGATTGTTTAAGAAAATATAAATATGAATACGAGCTATATGCTTTTGAACTGGACATGAAAACGAAAAAAGACGTTCGCGCCGCTCGGAGTGTTTTAAACATACCAGATAAGAATGGATCAGAAATAAGGATTCAATGATTGTGATTAGTTTGAAAACAATTTATCCTATACAATCAATGAATTCGTTGTTTCTTCATCAATCTTTTAACAATTATTGTTGTAACTGATTTCCCTTGGTCTAGCTTTCTTTGTCTCCGGATAAGGGTGAAGTGTGACAGCTTCTTTTGGTCAAAGCGAGCTTAAAGCCCCTGCATGAAGTGGACTAGTCTAACTTTAGCTCCAGTAAACTGTGCTAAGTAGCCATCCTGCAGGATTTTTAAGAACTGATCAGCCGTGTTTCTTTCGGAGGAAGACCACTAACAGCTAGTCCGACTGAAGCGAGCACCTAGTTGCTGAAGCGCGCATCGGTCTATCGTTTTCTAAAAATAATGTTGGATAAGAGCAGAGCCCGAGGGCAGAACTGTCAACCTTCAGAAAGAAGCCTTTCAGTCAGGCCTCGCCTTAACCCACTAGTCCACTCATGGGATTTAACGACTATTATAATTTATTATAATATTGGTATTTTATATTTCTTAATTGTATGCAGAAACTTGCTTGCTTAGCCCTCTGACTACTAAAAGTTCTCAAAATCTGAGTACAGTTGTATACAGAGGTTTTTTTACTAATTGATCTGTGGAATGGATTCGTCCGCCCTGCTCTCCTCACTACGGGTGGTGGGAGATGTGAATGGCAGGCCTTTCATCTCTCATCTCTCCCCTTAAGGGTCCCTTTAATGACCACTCGTCCAACCGCCTTCTCCCCCCTTTCGGAGCAGCAACCGGCCGAAATCCGCCCCACTAGTATAGAAGTTGCATGGCCGGTTACGGCCGGATTAGGAGTCAGAGTGTTAACTTGCTATACAGGGTGTTCATTAATTATTGTCAGGGTTTCCGTACCTCATAACTTTCGATTAAAAATTATTACGCAAAAACCGATTACGTATTCGTAAATTACAACTCAAAGAATTTTATTAATGTTATTAAAAAGATTAATGAATTTGCACATGGCTACCCTTCGTGGCTCGTAACACATCGAGACGAAATTCGATTTCCCTCCAAGTGTTCTCCAGCATTTGTGGGGTAACAGTTTGGATCACAGTAAGTTCATCAAGGGAGGGCACAGGGGTCTTATACACAATGTTCTTGACAAACTCCCAAACCAAATTTAGTTTCGAAAAACCACAATACACATATTGCTTTTTCTTGCACGGTCGCCATTTTTATTTATGACGTCATAATTACCCAGACTGAAAATGCGCTAAGATAGCATTGTTGCCACGTAAAATTCTTTGAGTTGTAATTTACAAATACTTAATCGGTTTTTGCGTAATATTTTTTATTCGAAAGTTATGAGGTACGGAAACCCCGACAATAATTAATGAACACTCTGTATGTCTTTGAAACAGGTTAACTGCAATGTGAATCTATTTGTATAAATAAATTCAATGATTTTAAACCTCTTTGATCGTATAAAATTAGTTCGCCGGCCTTACTTATATATCTTATTACTTATATATCTTATTATTGTAAACACTTCATGCATTCAAATTTCCACTCTGACTCCATATGAATTCTCCATGCCTTCATAAATCTCTGATATACCCATTATCTGTATAAGTGTTAATTAAAATATCACTTCTAAACTTATATAAATTATTAAGCACATCTCTCCAGTTTTAAAATAAGCCATAAAATTATGTTTATTTGAACCATGTCTATTAAAATTGTATTATGGCTTAATATAATTTAAATTAAAAAGCAGAATGATTTTAAATAATCTGCTTATTACGTTTAAAATGCAACAATCTGTATTCGCAGGTAAATTTGTGGATGGATATATATTTCTGCCTCTAATTTTAAAGGTAAGTCTTATGAGTAAAACTGGCAAAAGCAACTAAAATCAAATGAAGTTTTTCAAAAATTTACTATTTAAAGCTCTGCTGAAAATATTTACAAATTCTGTTCTCATTGTTTAGCTAACAAAGCATGAGATTTTACCTCATCTTCTGCTTGAAGCAGAAAAAAAATTGGTTAAACCCATACTTTTAAGATAATTCAGCTATAAATTCAATTTCTTACCAACCATTTTTTTATCATTTCAATTACCTAGATTGTCCATTTTTTATACAGTAGAAAACCTGTGCTTAAAAGGACAGAGAGAAGGAGTCATTACTGTTCGTTCAAATTGATCGATCACAAATTGCACTTTCCCATTCTTACGATCCGATAAAAGCCTTTTCTCCACACAAAGAAAAAAAAACTCGTTCACTCAGACACCTTTCATACCTTATCACAATGAAGAGCTTTCACCTGAAAATTATGAACAAAAATGGCTGACCTTGATAAGCAAGTGAGCTCTAGGGAAACATTTTTTCGGCTAGAGCAGGTCTATTGTCACTAATCAACTTCTCCATAAAACGTTAAGAGCTTCCATATATCTGAACGAACATTAATTTGATATCTAATGAAGTTAATGACTGATGGCCTTTCAGGGTAAAATGAACTCAGTTCACCAAACTGTTATGTCCTGAAACGGTCTATTCTATGGTGTAGATTGATTTTACGGAGAAAATCGTTGCATTTATGATAAAAGCTTAAATAAAATTATTTAAAGACAAAAAGATCATGAAATGTAATAAGCAAATGTAACTCATTATAAATCACATATGCAGGATGTAACTAAACAGATGGTCATGACTTTAAGGAATAACAGAACTCGCCAAAATAAACAACTTTCACGATACAGTGTGGGGTCGGACAGCAAGCGGTGAGCCGCCAGAGGGTACTTTCTCTGGACAAGAGAAAACCTTTAGAGTCAATGATGCATTGTGGGATCGGAAAGCAAAAGGTGAGCGGCCAGAGGGTACTTTCTCTGGACAAGAGAAAACCTTCAGAGTCAATGATGCATTGTGGGGTCGGAAAGCAAACGGTGAGCGGCCAGAGAGTACTTTCTCTGGACAAAATAAAACCTTCAGAGTCCAACTAGTTGCCCCCTATCTTTTACCAAACCGCCTAAACGGACAGAAGTACCTCGTTTTCCTTCAGCAGGTGCTGCCTGATTTACCACGAAATGAATTTTTCTGGTAACAGGCTAAAAATTATTGTTTACGAGAGACCCATTGAGTCACAGAGGAAGTCATCGTCCGAATTAGCATCGCAGCTAAAGACTTTCGTGAACTTCCAACGTGTACATGATTCACTCCTTCGTCGATGTAGTGCAGCTGGCAGTCTCTCATTAGCGTTTGTTGTAAAAGTTTAAGTAATAAAGATTATTTGTCCTTTGTTATTCGTGCTTACTGTTCTATATTTTCACCACGCAAGCGCCCCTTCGGTAATCGCTACTTACTTTCCGACCCCACACTATATTTTGAAAGTTGTTTATTTTGACGAGTTCTATACCCCCTTAAGTTATATGACCATAAGTTTAGTTACACCCTGTATTTAGTGACGATAATCTATCACTTTATAACCTGCCTCAATTTTCGGGAAAAATTATCAAATTTCTTTTAAAATATTTGTTAATCCCAACATATAACATACCGGTAACAACATAAGAAACATATTTATCGCAATGGCTACTCCAAAATCTTTACTTTGCTTAAAGTAGTGAATAAGCTTTTACTTTTTTCTTAATTCTTTGAAAAAATTTGTCTTTAAAAGTAGTAAATCTGGATTAGAAAGAAGTGTGAATTCGCACATGAAAATGCTTCAATTTTCCATACTCCCATGGTGTGGGCATGCCAAGCCTTCAGGCCCTCTTTCAAAATTTTGAAATCCTGGCTTTCGCTAAGCAGATTCATCTATCATGAAGTCAAATTTTCCGTATGGCCTCGTGGACTCTATAATACGCTTGTGTGATCTATGGGAATGCTTTCCTAAATTCGACACAAAAGTGCAGCTGAATGACTTGCCGTAAAAAAATCCTGAAAAAAATCCCTGAAAAATCCTGTTGAAATCCTGGCTTTCACAAAGATGATTCGTCTATCAAGAAGTCAAATTTTCCATATGGCCTCGTGGACTCTATAATACACTTGTGGGATCTATGGGAACGCTTTCCTAAATTCGACACAAAAGTGGAGCTGAGTGACTTGCCGTAAGAATTTCCTCACGAAATTCAGTCAGCATATGATCTCATAATTCTGGAATCTCTTTAACTTTTCTGAATTTTGAGACAGGAGCATCATCATTTTGGTGATAGAAACAGGCTGTGACGGTTTAAGCAAGTTTTCTCTTTTTCTTTTGCGAAACGATTAAACTAAAGTGGTGACTTCACACTCTAAGTTAATATCACGAGTGTGGCGCAGAATAACCAAAAGTGGCTTTTACGCCAAAAACCTAAAAAAATTCAAACTTTAAACACATAATGCGACCATTTTGTGTAAAAATATCAGGCTATTTTATGCAGATAAATAATGCGAGTTTATTCAGTATTTGTCAATAACATTCAATTCTGCACCGAAATCAACATTTTGAAATTTTAATATTGCATTGATAGCCAATATTCTGCAAATATTTAAAGCAAAATTTATAATTTAGATTAAATGTCGGTTTTTTAATAGCTTCCTGATAACTCATTTGCTTTGCATATTCATTATGCATGAATATTACATGCAAAACTTGTCCAAACAGTTTTAAAAATTACTAATGAAAAGTCCTTTTTGTCACCGTCTATTCTCGAATTATTTCATTACTAATATTTGGCATACAAACAGATTTTATGCAAATACAGCATGGCTACTTTAAGCAAAAAAATTATTATTTTATGCTCAATATTTTTCAATAATATTTCTGTTTTAGACTTAAAATCTGAGTATTACCTAGCTTCAACAGAATTAACGAAGATTCTATTAGTAACAATAACAGAAATAATTAAGGTTAAAAATTGCCTCTTGATAACTCTTCCTTTCTACTTATTCATGCATATTATTTTAATATTCCATGTAAAAGTAAAACCGCGTAAACAGATTGAATACATACACAAAAGATACCATGGTATCTTTCGTCACAGGATCGTTATACTATTAAGAATAGCTAACACAAAGAGATCTGAAAGATAAAATATGAATTAACAACAAAAAGGACAAAAGTTCCGTAAGTAAATCGAATAAAGATACTTCATGTCAAATAATGATCAGCAGCGATTTCTAATGATCAGTCATAAAAACATTCATGCAGATTTTGATTGATATTCTTACAATTATGTCTACCAAATTTAGTGCGTGTCCATAATTTTGTTTTTTTCGCATTGCGTGTCTGAATATCAGCTCAAAAAGCAATGCAAAAATTTGTCAGTTGTAAATGTTTGTATCTCATTATCTGTCTGACAAAATCGATTCCTGGCGTGTTGCTTAATTTTTTACAGCAGCTCTGTTCGGTTGCATTCTAGCTGAAACGTAATCATACTCAATGGTTCAGTAGTCGACATTTTACTGAATCGAAATGAACTTCTTTTACGTGTAGGAACTAATTATTTTTTTCTTTAATGAGTGAAATTTGATTTGGCTCTGCTGTTTTCAAAACCGCTCTGTTCGGTTGCATTCTAGCTGAAACGTCAGCATACTCAATGATTCAGAAGTCGACATTTTACTGAATCGAATTGAACTTCTTTCACGTTTATGAACAAATTACTTTTTCTTTAATGAGTGAAATTTGATTTGACTCTGCTGCTAATGATTTCTATTAAGTGACAAAGCTTGAAACTTCAACGGTAGAAAATTGGCAAGTATTTCAAATTCTGTTGTCAGAAATAAAAGTTTTCAAAACATTTAAATGATTAAAAGGAAGAAATAGGTAATATGGCAATATTTTTGTAACCTCAAAATATGGAAAAATAATCTGATGAAATGTTGAGTCTCAACTATAAATTATTCTTAAGTTAAAGATATTAGAAAAATTTAACAGTTTAGAAAGAAATATTTTTATACGCATTACTAGGATACTTTCAGTAAAATACTTATGCACCATGAAATTGAAATGAAGACATACCTTTTTCCAGATGTAAAATTTGGAAGAATTCTTCTCTTGACCTTCTCATATACTATTATAAAGGCTTTTATTTAGATTCGTCGTATAGTGAAGTTTAGTTTAGTTTAGTTAAATTAACGTCCCGTTTTGAAGCATCACAAGGTCTATTTTGGGATGAACTTCGTAATTTTTAACCGCGGTCAGATGATGAAAACGGCACCTGAGCTGACAACCCATCTCCAAATTTCCGCACCATATCAGCGGATGGACGCTTGACCCACTACCAACTATGTAACGTTTCAACCGTCGTATATTGAAGAAAATTCAGTAAACATTTTGTGAAAAAACCTCTCCACGCTGACGGATTTGATCCAAAAGTTGAATCTGGTGTAAAGATTGCTAGCCAAATTTCATTTGTTACTCATCGTGGTTTTGAAATCGTCTTGAAGTGCACACACATAGAGAGATAGTGAACACACAGAAAATAGTGAAAAACACACAGATAGAGAGACTGACAGATAGATTACCTTTAACCCTTCAACTGGCTGGAACGTAGAAATTCGCTCTCTGATGACTATTCTAAAACCGGTTCCGTCGCAGAAAGTCGTTCTTCGATTATTACTCTTAAACCGGCTCCGGCGTAGAAAGTTGCTCTCTGTTTATCACCCGATAACCGGCTCCGAAACATTTGCGTTCACCATTTAGCTACAGAGAGGCCGTTTTCAAAGTATTCAGCTGAAATATTTTTGCCGTTCAAAGGGTTAATGGATTTTGTCAAAATTGATACAAATATGCAATTTCCATTCAAAAACCATATATCAAATTTTAATTTTGTAGCTTTTTGAGCTTCTGAGTTGTCACGTTCACATCACGAGCTTATTGATGGACAGTCTCACCGATGAGGGATTTTATCCAAAATTTGAATCTGGTGTAGAGATTGCTAGCCAATTTAAATTTGTTACTCATCGTGGTTTTGAAATCGTCTTGAAGTGCACACACATAGAGAGATAGTGAACACACAGAAAATAGTGAAAAACACACAGATAGAGAGACTGACAGATAGATTACCTTTAATGGATTTTGTCCAAAATTGATACAAATATGCAATTTTCATTCAAAAACCTCATATCAAATTTTAATTTTGTAGCTTTTTGAGCTTCTGAGTTGTCACGTTCACATCACGAACAGATTGATGGACAGTCTCACCGATGAGGGATTTTATCCAAAATTTAACACACATCCACAATTTTGGTTGAAAGGCCACATTCTATATTTTGTCATTCTAGCATGTTTCGTTGTTGACGGACAGATATAATTTACAAAGAATATTTTTTGTATTCATGGAGGTCTAAAACATGGTAATTCAACAAATTTTTGAGTTCAGTTCAGTTATATTATCGTCCCGTTTTGGAAGCAACACGAGGGCTCTTTTGGGACGGACCTCGAAATTTTGAACCACAGTCAGATGACGAGAACGACACTTAAGCTGGCACCGCTCCTCCAGACTTCCACGCCACACCAAAAGGAGGGCGTTTGGCCAATCAACGTATGATTTAGCGTGCAACAGGCCCCATACTCAGCGGATAATCAGTGTAATCTGGTTTCGAACTGGAACTCTCCAACCGCAAGGTCGGGACCTTACCACTAGGCCACAGCGGCCCTAACAGAATTTTGAGAACGTATTTTTTGAAGATTACAATACTTTCTCCTTGTACACAAAAAATAAAAGTGGTTTTTATACTTCAGTTCTCTATACAGGCTAGATGGTGGCGGTTTGGTTCTGGCGAAGGTCCTAGTCCGCTTCAAACGGCAGTTCCTCTTGGTCGCTCTTTTGCAGCAATCCTTGAGCTATAAAGACTAGCTCCTGTTCTCAAGGCTTTGGATCTCATTCTCAACATGGCAAAAAAGAAAAAATATATATATAGTTCCCTATACAGGGGCAGATTAGAGGCAGGATGCAGTAGTTGCGCGCCATTGACACAGGGAAAAAAGGGGGCCCCGAAAAGCAGATTTTTTAAAAAATATTGATCTTTAATTTATTTATTCATGCTTTACCATATTTTAGTATTTAGTATTAAATTAACTCCCTTCTTGAACGTTAGGACTCATTAAATGTTGTGAAGAAAATAATAGTTGTTTATTCAATAAAAATACACAAGATGATTCTGCGAAAAAAGAGTCAGTTAAGTTACCTTTCATGCAACCGATCTTTATCTCACTAATATTTACGTATGCTTATGTAAGCTATAAAATGGTGCCATTCAAATTATCTTAGTTACCAATAAAGATTGATTAAGCTAAGATTAATTATGATTAATTTATGTATGCTTATATAAGCTATAAAATGTCGGAATCCAAAGTATCTTAATTATCAAAAAAGATTAATTAAGCTCATTATAAAAATTAAATAATATAGTTATTATTATAACTTACTAATTACATTAGTTAATTATAACACCTATAATAATATAGTTATTCTATTTATTATTCCTATAAATGTAATAATAAGGATTAAAAGTACGAAATATTATAATGTTTTGAAACATACTGATTGAAAATTCGGATATTATAATACTTATTTATAATATTTCAGGGGGCCTCCAAGAAATGTAGCGCCAGGAGTTCCCAACAAGCTGTCCGCCTTGTCTCTAAACACATTCTAATCATTTTTGGAGCTCCAGAAAGGGCCAGATGCATGAAAGATGTAAAGTGCTATTCAGTTGAAACATTAGAAGACAATATAAGGTTAGTTAATTGCATCTCAAAGATATACATTTAGCGTAACCTTTAATGTTTTTTAAAAAAGTACAGCTAAAACATTTTACCGAGTTAGCGTGAATTTCCGAACAGTTCCTTTTGTTATTCCTCCGCAAAATCAATTCCGCATTTGTTGCACTTCGAATAGTTACTGCATTTGAGCGAAACTTTTCAAATAAAACCCGCCCTCTTTAGAGTGAAATAACATCAATACGCTGGTAAGATTTCGCGTGATTGTAAGTGTTTGATAAATGTTGAAGTAAAACTGCATTCCTTTTAGAAATGAAATGATTTATTGTTCCGAAATTTCTATTGGATGAAAATTTCCATTTGGCCTAAATGAATGGCGTTAATGAGACAGAACAATAGAAACTGATGAGAATAAGACAAGTTCAAATATTAATAATAAAAATTTAAATGTTTTATAAGCACGCGTTTATTAAGGGGGCACATTTTCCAAAGAACGGCCAAAATAACAATTTTCATTTTATTGGTTTATTTCATTGCTCTTATCGTTGTACTTATTATATCAAAATTTCAAATTTGTACCATTGATATCAGGTTGAGTAAAAAGTTTTCCGCCAAAAATTGTTTTATTTTAAAATGATAAATATATACGAAAACTGCAAAGCTAATAAAGACAGTAATCTCCGATCAAATCTACAATCGTCTGCCAACGTTTTGGCAACTTTTCAATCCCTTCTGCGCAGAACTGTGGCTTTGGCGAGTCCAGAAAGAGATGGACCTCATTTATGACCTCCTCATTTAGATTGAAGATTGCGCCATCAAGATGAAGCTGCAGATGTGAAAACAGATAGAAATCCTAAAGGGCCATGTCTGGTCTGTATGGTGGAGGTTGTATCAAACCCCACTCCAGCTTGTAGAGTGTCCAGCCGGTCATCGTACTACCATGTGGCCTGGCGTTATCTTGATGAAAGAGAACCACCTTCCTTCTGAACTCGTTTCTTCGTTTTTCGCGAATGGCATTACGAACTTTGATTAACATGTTGCTATATATTGCACTGTTGATAGTCTGTCAGATTTTTAAGTATTCTTTGTAGATAATTCCGAGACAATCCCTCCAGATACAGAGAAGCACCTTCTTGTTAGTTAGGGCCCGTCTTGCAACCGATCCTACTGATTCCCCAGGTGTTGACCACCCTCCTTTATGGCTTGTATTGTTGTAGTACACCCATTTATCATCACGGGTTACAATTCTGTCCGGAATTTTCTCTTTCCTTTGATCTCTGAGCAGAGCCAAACAGGTCGCTTTTCTCTTGCGCTTGCGTTCAACAGTCAATTCGTGAGGCACCCAGCGGTTGAACTTAAACGTTACATTTATGCGTTGGAGAGCGTTAACTATTGTTTTTTGGCAAACGTCAAGCTCTAACGCAATAGCTCGTGTTGAAACATTACTGTCTTGATCAATGATTTGCTTTAACTGCCCGCAATCAACTTCAACAGTGCGGCCAGAACGTGTTTCATCTTCAATGTCGAAATTTCCAGCCTTAAACTTCCGAAACCAAACTTTGACTGTATCATAAGAACCGTAGTGATGCCTAAATTTTCACACATTTCTTGGTGGCATTCAGTCGCACTGAGTTTGTTACGGAACTCATAGTAAGTACATAATCGTTCTGATCTGTTGACGCGATAGTTTCATTTTAAACACTTTTTTAGCACACAAGATGATAAATTTTCAACAAACAAATTACACAGTCGCGTAGATCCAATTTTCAGCTTTCGAATGCAAAACCCATTTGTGGAAAGGCTAACAACCACAGAAATGACAGCTGTTAGCGTGGAGGTATTTCCCCTTGGCGGAAAACATTTTACTCAACCTGATATTTCAAATGTTATTCAGATTTTTATTTACGATGACCATTGAAAAACATGCGCAAATGACAACTTTAAATACCTTTTTCTCCAAGTCGGACTTTTCTGCACTTTCATGTTTTCTAAATGCTAACTCTTTTTTCCTTTTTAAGACAGAGCTTTGAAATTTTTTGTACATGTTTATCGTTATATATAAGATAAAACTGTGCATGTAATGAGAAGTCAGTTGCTTAGTTTTTTTATATGCATGATATAAAATGAGGTACTGCTGAATTTCCTCATCTTTCACCAAATAATTCAGTAAAATATCTATATTTAAACGAATATTAGATAAACTATAAATTCCGTGCACACTTTCATGTAAAATATTTCAGTGAATGTACAAATAAAATATAAAGCAAAAATATTCATATTTGAAAAAGTAATAGTAGGGATTTTAAACAATTGAATTTTTCTTTAAAAAATTTAAATTTCAACTAAATAATCTGATCAAAATGGATTTTTCTCTTCAAGATGACTTTATATGATTGTTTATTCTCACTAATATCAAAACATTTTCAATAATACTTCAAATTAAAAGAAATGCTGAGAAGGTAATATGCCCCCTTAATTACTAAAAAAGAGAAGATGATTTTTATCATCAAAAAATATGAACGTCAAAGCAAAATCGTTAGAGCGTGAGGTGCTGACAACAGTACTCTTAATTAATATGCAAATTAGAATTTACTCGCATATATAATGCATTTTAATTTTTTAAAAATTGGTTAAAAATTTTCTTTCTTATGATTTTCATTATGGTTTACTTTCATTATAATGCTGTTTACAGCTCTTCGCGTTTATACGATTTGGTTCTGACGTCCATGTTTTCGACAAAAAAAAATATTTCCCACTTTTTTGTAATCTTTTTTAAGGAACTAATTAAAGTATCATGTTCTTAAAGGGTGTCTTTAAGAGCTTATTTTTATTATTTTCTACTTTTTTATCCTTTATATATTTCACGATTCCTTTTTATAAATATTATAGAATATCAAGACCAGCTTCTTCCAAAATTCGCTACCAGGTAGAGTCCCTCATATGGGATCACAATTTAGTTAAAAGTTTTCAATTAACTGATTATTAAGTTCTAAAAATATTAAAATATTGTATTGTCATAGGAAGAGCAATACTGCGCGAAATTTCAGCACTCTAGCACAATGTTAAGTGTATGAAAAATAAGTTACAATATTCCATCTTTACAATTTATGAGTAAAATAAAGGTGTGCAAAAATAAAATAAATTCATCTTGAATCTAGAATTATATCTGAAGTTAAATGAAAGAATAAAGTTAAAACTCGGTTATATCAGTGTGAAAAATCTGAGTATAATAAAAAATTGATATTAAAAAAATAAGCAATTAAAATTTTGAATTGTTCGTACGTTTCTGATTTTGGTGGTGGCGAAGCAATTTTGGAAATTCCTTAGTTTTTTTATTACGCTTGAATTAAGCAAAGTTTTTATGTAATAAAAAACCTAATATAGTCGTTTTCACGAAATGAAGCAAAAAAGAATTCGACTGCTACAATTTCTAAAATTAATTCATGCATTATACGGGGTGTCCAGAAAATGATTGATAGGTCTTAAAAAGGAAACAGTAAGCAAGATATAATAGTTATTTAAGTTATTCTTGCAGGAGATTCATGAGTGAGATCAGTGATTTTTGGTAATTCAGTTTCTTTTTTTATTATCAAATGTCGTCGATTGTTAGCACTTCGGCTGCAGAAGCTATCGATCATAGCAAAACTATTGGAAATTACAAGAAAATGAGTATGTGCACAAAAATACTACTGAAAGCGTAGCTGTATAAAGCAGAGGAACAAGACCGGATTCACACATTTCAACGCCATAGGCCGAACGATATCCTGAGCCCTCTCTCAAAAATATAATATGTAATTTTTAATTTAATATACATTAGCTTATTTTTAATACACCTAATATAATCTTTATAATCTTCGAAACACAGTAAATTTTTTATTCAAAATTACACTACTTATGAGATAACTTAACACTAACACCTGCAAAAATGCTCCATCGAACAATTTAATATACATTAGCTTATTTTAATACACTTAATATAATCTTTATAATCTTCGAAACACATTAATTTTTTTTATTCAGAATTACACTACTTATGATATAACTTAACACTAACACCTGCAGAAATGCTCCATCGAATAGCAGTAAGTCTTCTGAAATACCCACTAGAACTTCTTAGTTCTCGCTTTTGTTCGTGAATGGACTGGAAGTGTCCCTGCTGTGGATAGATCTTATCAAATCTATTTAAATGCAATGAGACCAAGGGTCCACAGTAGACAAAAAAAAAATGCTTTGCTCAATATATTTAATGTGACGAAAGTAAATTAAAAAACATTTCGTAAAGCCTTTTCAAAATAATACTGAAAAGTTTGTAAATATTTGGTAATTATTTCTTCTGTATATGCGCACCCTGACAGCTGCACTCTAGGCCATGGCCTAGGTTGGCCCTTTGGGAAATTTGGCCCTGCAGAGGTAGGAACTTTGTTAGACTGTAGCCACACGAGCATCTTCTCTCAGCCGCTGTCTGAAAGTCATCCGCAGAAGAATTATAGACAGAATGTTGAAGCACAGGGCTGGCCACACTCGGCTGTTTTCGCCTTTGGCAAGAAGTTCGCCCGCTGCATTCCGCCGGCTGTTGATTAAAGATAGAGCTCGGTCTGTTTTACGAGCGACTTGCTTGAGCTATTAGTTGCTCATCGTCGTTTTCTTTTGTATTTTCGTGTGTTCGAGGGTCGGATCATCAAATAGGCAACTGCCTAGGGACCCCAAAACTTTCGGGGGGCTCAGGTCTTGACAATTTTTCCGGCATTATCAGGGTTATTTAATTTTGTACTTTCATTTGATTTGCAAAGGCCATGTACTCAAACGTAATTAAGTTAAAATTAAAGCAACTGTTTGAATTCGCTACTCTGTTCCACTAGAAAATAGAAACAAATGACTGAGCTCCCATAAAAAAAAACCGCACGTGTGGCCGGTAGTGCTTTTCTTGCGTGACAGATCGCCGGTCGACAGCGACGAAAAAACGCTTGTGTGGCCATGGCCTTATAGAGAATACAGGTTGTTCAAATCGGTACGTTTAACCTGTGCATGAATTTGTAGATACCTTTGATATCCGAGCGATTTATCGGAACAATCTGGTTTATACAAAATGGTGCAAAGCTTTATCGGGTTGATCAAGTTTTCATTTTTTAGAGGAAAATTTGGATAACCACATCCCTACATCGGATTACCCGCAACAACAACAGTGGCCAACCACTGTATTTGTAAGTTCTCGATCCATACGATTTATTCTTTGGAACCTATTTAAAGAAGAGATGTATAGGCAAAATCCCAGAACACTAGTGGAAATGAAGCAAATCGCAGTGATAAATGTTCCGCCATTTCATTGGAGACGATGTTGGATTTAACTGTTAATTTTGTACTTCGCTTGCTGTGATCATGGACGTTTCGAGAACAAAGCCTTGTGATTTGTAGAGTTTTCCAAAAATTGACAGTTTCTGAAACTGAAAAAATTCGATTACATTTATTACTAGTACAAAAAAGTATACTAACAACAATTCTTGGTCTTACTCCTTATTATTACCCTACTTATTTATATCCTGAGGAAATAAGCTATATAACTATAACAGTGTTCTTATTAATCCATTTTTAAAAACGTTATTCCTTTTCTAGGCACTCTGTTATGTAACAAATGGAAGTAGTTTATTCAGTTTTGCACTAGAAAATATCAGACGCTTGGAACAGTTTTTACAAGAGAACCTGAAATCCATAAATTGGTAGTTGGTTCCGATTACAAAATAGAATCTAATTAAGATCTTAATATTGAAAATTTCTTTGATAATTCTTAAGCAGTTAACTACATTTTATGTTACTTTGCCTTCTGGAGAGGGGATACTAGTTCAGGCTGTCTTCCTTGTCGTCAGACGGCTCAAAGGTATAATGTTGTCCCAAAAAAGAGCTTAAGTAATTTCAAAAACAGGCGTTACTTTTACTTAACGAATTAACCCAGTATCTATTTAGGAATATGTGAGTTCGTGAATTATCGCGGACATTAAGGTTTGTGTGATTCTATCATTTACTTGGTAGAGTTATATTAGATGTGAAACTAAAAAGTCCGAAAAAAGAGATATTTAATTTAATAGACCTCATAAACTCAATGAACATTTACTTTTTGTAATACAATAGAAATCTAAAACTTATTAAAAATATTTGTGCAGCACTGAGATTTTCTCACAAATACAATAAAGAATAAATCGTGTAGTAAAATTTTTTTATCTGTTTTTTTATTCGTTTCTCTGTTCTTTAAATGAAGGTAAAATTTTATGTTCTATATTATTACAAAAAAAAAAATGACGCGAGGCTGTCTTTTCAAACAGTCGCTGATGTTAAAGGCGTAGGACTACTTTACTCGCGTGACTCTTTTGTTTCTCGAAGTTTTTAAGTTTAAGTAAGTTTTTTTTGTAACTTCTGTTGTTACCTTTTATCTCTAAAATAAGACATTAGTTATGTTTTTAACATATGTAGTTACCGAGATATAGTATCTCCCATACCAAGTTTTGTGGCGTCTTGGAGTGTGAATCAATTTCCTTCCTGAGACTCCAATGGGAAGAACGTAGTCCTACATTAAAAGAAAAAAATCCCAATGTCCTTCTCTGAAATAATTGTAACATTAAATATCTCGTAAAAGCAAAATCTGACGAATTAAAATCAATACTGTTTTTAAAGCAGGTCACAATAGCTTGAATCTTGAGTATTATGGAATATTTTTATGTTTCCACGCAATAGCGAATGAATATTGTTGCAAAGATGTAATGTCGCTTTCCTGCCTCGCTAGTCTTATAGTTGGGGAGGGAGTTTTAGAGGGGTAAGTATGGAGTGACGGGCATCGGCCTTTCCGGAACCCCTGACCTTGGAGACCATTTTGGCGACTTGGCGATAGTATAAGGCCCTTCCAATTTCTGCTGCAGTTTCGGGCTTAGACCGGTCTAAGCTCGAAACTGCAGCAGGAATGGGAAGGGCCTTATACTGTCGCCAAAATGGTTCCGGAAAGGCCGATGCCCGTCACTCCATACTTACCCCTGTAAAACTCCCTCCCCAACTATAAGACTAGCGAGACAGGAAAGCGACATTACATCTTTGCAACAATATTAACTTAAATAAGAGCCAGAGCAATAAACAAGAATTTTGAATCTCCTTTGATGTTTTTATACTGTCGTTCTTTTTATTTAAAATGGAACTAAAACAACTAAATATTTCACTTTTTCAGAGGTAATTTGATATTCAATCAAGAAGGGCCTGAAATGAGCTGATGTAAATGTCGAGAAGAACGAAATCAGATAATAAAAGTTAAGACGAAATCATACATCAAAATTGACTTCGCAAATTCAATTAGTTACTTTTATATGAATTTTTCTAAGTTAAATTAATATGCAAAACATGTTTGTACTTGTTGCTGTAGTTTAAGACTGTGAATGTCTTTTAGTGTTATATCAGCCTAAAATAACAGGATATACTTATTATTAGTTTCAAATGAAAATTATGTTACTCTCTTTGTTCATTTTTATATATTGAAATTATAACTTTAGTATATTTCCGAACAAAAAGCATTGGATGCTTTTCAAAAGGCAATTACACTCTATCCACTATTCTAAACAGTGTTTTCAGTGTTAAAATAAAATGTTTAGAACCTAAAGTGTCATATTAAACTTTTATTTGTAAATATTAAAGTCGTTAATTTCGAACTCACTACCGATCACTTAGCAAAACTTTTGAGCGATCGTAGTATTTTCATAATTTAATCTTTTTAATAAAATGTAAAATCATACCTATTCTTAGCTCCATTTAAACGAATATTGAAAAAAAATCAGCAACTATTTTGAAATGCGATTCTAGTAATATTTACTGAGACATCAGGAAATGTATATTTACTGAAGTTCCAGAATAGTTTTGTGTGCGTGACTTGAATAAAAATTAAATTTCAACAAAATAGCAACAGAAAAGCCCGAAAATCTTTTTTAGGATAGTTCATTTTTGAATGTTGTTATTTTGCATTGCATTCCACCAAAAAACAAGCACAGAATTGTGACAAGTATACAAACAAAACTGTCCGTCGTATATTTTCCATTTAGTACAGACAAAAAGTAGTTTTTGTCTTAAAAAGCAATATCTGTAACCGAAAACTTTAACTTAGATGATACAAGCATTGAAATATTAATTTCGAGGTTTTTTCTGAAAGTACTTCACATTTATCTATTTCGTAAAGACCACTTCCTTTAGAATAAAGGCATGTTTGTACGTCGCTTTGTAGGCCTGATTTTAAAAAGATTAAATGAATTTTCTCACTTACAACTCATATGGTCCCCCCCCCTTTCTGCACTTTGCAAATACATTTCCCTATATTTAAACTGTATTGGTAAGAGTTTGTTATTTAAACTGTGTTGGAAAGAATTCGTATTTTTTAGTTGTTGTTGTTTTATATTTGTTCAAGAGATTCGAACAAATTGTTAGCAATGCATTATGTGGTACAAATTTTTGTTGTATTTTGCCTGACATGCATTAAAGCATATTTGACTTTTTACGAAAAAGAAAAAATTGGCTGTCATTTGTTATTAGCTCTTTGGTTCCTCTTCAAGAAAGGCATGTTTCTGTGAAATGGACTTCCATTAAAATTGAAGCATGGAAAGAAAAGAAACATTACCTGATATCTGTTCTTATTTTTTATTTATCTTTATCTTAAACATCGTGTTCCTGTTTCTTTGAAAAAAATCGCAAAGTCACAGCAATTTAAATAAAGAACAGTAATAGATGATAATAAATGGATTTGTATAGTTATTACTTTTGAGTATTTAATATTATTTATAAGTCATTAAGAAAAGTAATTTTTTCTGATGACGATCAACAAAGTGCAATGTTATTTAAATTTGAATTTGTAAGACTTTTTTCTTTTTGAAACTCATTATTACATTTGAGCATCCAAGCATTTGATGGTTACAAAACTACGCATTTTTCTTTGCTGCAAGTCAAGCCTAAGGACGAGAAGTTATCTGAAAAGCAACTGACAGTTTGAGCTGCTTTTAATTTATCGACATTTTCAGATCACTAAGCGGCACGACAAAGCATTTTTTCAATTGTTTGTGCCTCTCAATTTTTTTAATTTTAACTATTCTATGGAGATCTTCAAGATCTTTGCAACTATTTCTGTTGCATCTCTTGTTTCTCCCTTCTTTTCATCATACTTTCCCTTTCGTTATCCCTTAGATTCAATACTGAACGGTTATATCCACGTGGTTTATGGTTACAAACTACACATTTTTCTTTTTTGGAAGTCAAGTCTAAGGACGAGAAGTTAGCTGAAAAAGCAACTGACAGTTTGAGTTGCTTTTAATTTATCGACATTTTCAGATCACTAAGACGATAAAGCATTTTTTCTATTGTTTGTATCTCAAATTGTTTTTTTTAATTCTAAGTATTCTATGTGATCTTCAAGATCTTTGCAACTATTTCTGTTTCATCTCTTTTTTTTTATCATATTTTCCCTTTCGTTATCCCTTAGATTCAGTACTGAACGGTTGTATCCACATCTCAATAATAATCACGATCCAGTGCAACATGTTCATAGGATTGTCCTTAAACGTTTCAAGACTGCATGATGAAATGTTCTGTGTCAGTGTCTCTTGGTCAGCGGCCAGAAATGCGGTACACACCGCTTATATATTTATCATCTGAAATTTTGCCTGCCAAAATCAGTGACCTTATTTTGCTGAAAAGAACACGCCCGAAATGGTTCTCTTCTATTTCCCGTCATATTAAACACATCAGGGGTTTTCTGAATGATCCTAGTAATGTTATCTTAAGTAAAAGATATGACTCCAGGCAATATTTCATCTTCCACTTGTTTGTTCAAAGATTTTCTGAATGCAACAGAGTTACTCCATCTTGTAGGTAAATACATTTTCTAACAAATACAATGAAAAATACCTAATGAATGCAAGAAAGAATATCTTTCAGAAAATGTTAGTCTTAACAAGTTAAGTCATTATATTGCGGTTAGAAAAAAAGTTTCAAATGCCCTTCTAAGTAGAGCATTTAAATGTGCTTCTCATACTTTTTAAGGCATTTGAAGATGGAAACTTGTAGAAACTTGTAGCCCATTTCGCTCTCCAATAAGATTTATATTCTTGTCCTTTCTCATTAGCTATTTGTCTGGCCGTCCCTCCTACAGAGGTGAATAGAATAAGCGAGTAAGACTATCTACAGGACGATTAGCTATTTGTTTAGCCGTCCCTCCCACAGAGGTGAACAGAATAAGCGAGTAAGACTATCTACAGGACGATTAGCATTTGTTAGTTGTCCCTCTCCTGGAGGTGAACAGTAAAAGTGATAAGACTATCTACAGACGATTAGATCCGTCATAATAAATTGTTTAGTGATACCATCGTTGTACATCACCCCATATCCAAAGAAAGAAAATTCTGGTACTTATTCTGTGCCACTCATGTAGCAAAATTTAAAATAAGCCACTTGCAAATAATTTTAATCTTAAATATTTGCTAACGCTCGTTTCTTCATAAATATACAACATTTAGCAGACGCCTATAAATTGTCGTATTTTTAAGCCCCTCCTCCATCGGTTCTCATCACTATGTTCCTATTTTCATTTGTTTACGCCATTTCATGCTAAATACTTCTACATATATTTATATGAACTGATTTTAATACATTTTTTTCATTTTCTACGATTTGTAATTTTTTTTCAGAGTTGCAGTCAAAAAGCCTTATTTCAAATAAACGCTCTGTTTAATTCTGTTATCTTAGGATACATGATACACTTGGTAATTCAAAAAATAAGTATTAAACAAAATTAATGCATGATACAAATTTACATTTTTACCATTTTGGCCTTTATTCATCCAGTTTTTAATGATTAAATGATTAATTAATCAATAGGACTATATTTATTTACTATTTTTGTCACTTGTAGAAAAGAAAGGCTTTTTCGTAAAGTTATTTTAGTTAAATGTTGAGTTCAAAATTAATTTTTTTTAATGTTTTCAATGAATTTCTTACAATACTTTATATAGATTTACGCAACTTTTGACAAAATAAAAACATTAAAAAACCCTGGTATTATAAGTTAAATCACAGTAATCACTTTACAGAAACAAAGAATCGCTTGCAGGTGCAAAAGTAACCTAAACTGTTTGCCAAAGAGATATGGTACCGTTATAGCACTCCTCAAAAAAGCAGCACCCTATTCTTATACATGATGGAAAAATAAAATAAAATGAAAAATAAAACAATCTTAATTTACATTTAAACTCTGGAAATGGCCTGATTGAAAATTTAAAAAAAAATCTAGACATACAATTGAAACAAATTACAAATGTTTGAATAAAGAGTACTAATTTATTTTTTTTAAATTTTAATTTTAGCAATTTTAAAATAACTGACAACGTAGAACTTATATCCATTTAAACATAATTGCTCATGCTATATAGCATATAAAGCCACATTCAGTTACGCTCTGCTGTGACGTCACATCCATGTTTTTCGCCCGTAAGATACCTCATGGATTCCAAAATTTAGTTGGCTTGATGTATTTGATGTTTTTCTTGTGAGCATGAATTGACTTCAATACAAAACTTTTGATTCTTAAATATTCATTAATAAATACTGAACTGACACTGTGTTTCATAAATACTAAACTGCAGATTCATTCAAAATGCTGATTTATTCCATTTATAAGAACCAATGTCAGCATTAAAGGTTGATTGATTGATTTTGTTTTATTATTTATTTCGTATAATAATGATTAATATAACGTAAGAAAGGACTTTTACTTGTATTACGTAATAAGTGCATTAAATTGCTATCCTTTTTATGCCTTCTTTTCTTTCTTATTAGTTATAATCATGAAATTGCTACCTTTTTCTGTTTTTCATTGTTACAAGTGCTGTCAGAAATTGCTATCATTTTTCTGCTTTTTCTTTTATTACGTAATAAGTGCATGAAATTGCTATCCTTTTTCTGCCTTTTCTTTTATCACGTTATAAATGCATGAAATTCCTATCCTTTTCAGTTTTTTTCTTTTATTGAGTGGGTATATGCTTGATTCATTCCTTTTTGTTTTCTTTATTTTCGTAATATGCATTAAATTGTTATCCTTTTATGTCTTTTCTTTATTACTGTATAAGTGCATTTCAAATTTTTCCTTCATGTCCTTTCTATATTACGTAATATAATGAAATTGCTATCCTTTTTCTGCCTTTTCTTTTATCACGTTATAAATGCATGAAATTGCTATCCTTTTTCTTCTTTTTCTTGTATTTCGTAATAAGTGCATTAAATCGCTATCCTTTTTATGCCTTTTCTTTTATTACGTTATAAGTGCATGAAATTGGTATATTTTTTTCTGCTTGGATACATTTTTCAAATTAAAAGAAAACAGAATTTAATAAGCATTATAAATCTGAAAAATTACCTTACGCGCTGTATGCACCATTTCACAAAACCATGACATATTTTCGATGCGTGTCGACTTTTGAAAAAATGCAGAATTGATTAAACTGGTAGCTGCAGTGGAAAATAATCTTCCGAAGTTTACTTAACGTAAGTATCACTTATTTACCCCCTTCGTTCCGATAACGTGAAATATTGTCCAAATATTTTATAGATGGATGCTCTATTTTGACAGATGTAGAAGTTAGGAGATCAATTATATTGATGGTGGAGTCCAGTCTGGGAGCAGCAGCGTTCCATCTTTCGGTCCAGAATTATGGAGTAAATGTTCGAGTTATGACAAAACCGGACCCTCCTTCTGAATCTGAGCCTTGGCAGACATCCAAATTTCTTATTCAGAGACCGATCGAGCTTTGGCTTCGCTATCGATCCTTAAAAGTCCCGTCGCAAAAGTTCTCAAAGTCTCTTCTCATTCTTTTAGACATGGGACCGTAGGGAAACAATTTCGGAATCTTGATGAAGTTCAGTGGAAACTCGTTTAGGAAAAGATTCCGAAGGCATTGTCTAGAAAACAAGACAAAGCTGGATGGGAGAAGGAGGATCTGTTTTAGTTTCCGTCTCAAAAAGTTTGGGGCGTTGGTACTGATAAACTTGGTTTTTCTGATAAAGAAAACGAGGTGATAAAGATGAACCAGTTTTGGTTCTTTAGAGTCACTTGTTATTTTACATGATGCAAAAAATAAGTGGAAATAAAATAGAATTAAAACTGAAATTATATGCTAGGGATTAAATTCATGCTTTTATTAAAATATTTCCGAAGATATATATGCTGAAGCATGCTTTTATGAATTTTTATTCAGTTGAACTTTTACACATTATTATTGCATGTGACAAAATGATTCGGAAGACGTTGCATAGAACCACATTTATATCCTCCATATTTTTCATCCTTAAAATATTAGGACAGTCTTGTTAAAAAATATATTTCTCTATTAAAGACGTTTTAAAAGTAAAATTAAAAATTACTGTCCACTGAACAAAACCCTACTGTCTACATTACTGTCCACTGGAACATTATATAACCCTTAAATGCTCAGCGTTGCCTCTAAAAGCAACATATCCAATTTTATCTTCTAAAATCTTGAGAATAGGGCTAAAGCTTTAATGCCTATTGTTGCCAATAGGAAACATATTTAAAACTTTATTAAATAAATTTACAACATATAGATGGCAACTTGAGTGCTGATAAAAATAAAAATAAATTGATGCTTTTCACATGAGGCTGCATCTTTTTTTGTTGCTTTGTTTGTACGCTTGACTACACTTATTTCACATTGTTGAAGGAAATTCCTTATCCGTATTATTTGTTACTAAAATTAATCTGTACGTAATATTATAGAATTTCATAGAAGAAATTTTCATCTGAAATAAAACCCAGTTTTTCAGATGTCAACAAACTGTTTTTTAACCACAAACCATACTTAAAACAAAATAGGATTTTTTAAAGGTATTTTCCCATATTTTATTCAAGAAATGAAAGTCAGAAAAAGTTTTGTAATTAAATGTTTAAAAATTGGGCTTTTAAGGGTTAAAATAAAATTTAATAATCTTGCTGGATGTTAATGGAAACTTATTAAAGAGAAGATTCCAAAGGAATTGTCTAGGAAACAAGACAAAGCTGAATGGGAGAAAGAGGATCTGTTTTAGTTTACGATTGAAGAAGTTTGGAACGTTAGCATTGATAAACCGGATTTTTCTGATAAAGAAAATGAGGCGATAAAGCTGAATCAATTTTGGTTTTGAGAGTCACGTGTTATTTTATACGATGCAAAATATATGCAGAAATAAATTAGAATTAAAAATGAAAATAAATACTAGGGACCAAATTCATCCTCTCATGAAAATATTTCCGAAGATTATTTAAATGCCGTAACCTGCTTTTATGAATTTTCATTCAGTTAACTCTCTAGGCGCTTTGCACTTATTTTTCTATTTCTAATATTGAGTTCAAAAGCAGATATTTCGTGTTTTTTTGTATAATTCATTAAACTACCATCGATAAAATATTCTTAAGATTTCAGAGACTCCATTAAATGCAATGAAGATCCAATTCTTGACTTTAAAAGCAAATTTTTTAGACTTGAAAGCAAGTGCATCAAAATAGTTAACTGCTCAGAGGATTAAACTTTTACACTTTATTAATTGCATATTAAAAAGATTTTGCAAGCATCCAAAATCATATTCATTTCTTCCATATTTTTCATGATTAAAATATTAGGTCAGCCTTTTTAAAATAAAATATTTCTCTGCCAAAGACTTTTTAAATATAGGATTAAAAATTACTGTCCACTAAATACTGGAACATAAATTAAAACCCAAAATTTCTAATCTTGCTAGATGTTAATGGAAAATTGTTGAAGAGAAGATTCTGAAGACATTGCATATAAAACAAGACAGAGCTGGATGGGAGAAAGAGGATCTGTTTTAGTTTCCGTCTCATAAAGTTTGTGTCGTTGATATTGGTAAACTCGGTTTTTCTGATGAAGAAAACAGGGTAATAAAACTCAATTAGTTTTGGTTTCTGAGAGTCATGTGTTATTTCATACGGTGCAAAACGTTTGTGGAAATAAATTAAAATTAAAATTCGAAACAAATGCGAGAAATTGCAAGGGATAAAATTTATCATCATATGAAGCTATTTTCAAGGATAACATGAATGTTGAAGTACTATTTTGTAAATTTTTATTCAGTTAAACTCTAACTCCTATTTATCACATATGACAAAAATATTCAGAAAACATTGCCCATAACCATATTTATATCCTCCATTTTTTTCTGCCGTTTTGAAAACTTTTTTTTGCTAAAATAAAATATTCCTCTTTTCAAAGACTTTTTAAAATACGACTCTTTAAAAAGAGTTTCTTTCGACCTAGACGAAGATTAATAATTGCTATTCATTAAATTTTTAACAAAAATTAACAGCGGATTTTTAGAATCTTGCTGAATACTTTTGAAAAATCGTTTAGGAGAAGATTCAGAAGGCTTCTAGAAACCAGGACAAAGTTGAATTGATAAAAAAGATTTGTTTTAGTTTTGAGTTGAAAAGTTTAAGTGACTAGTATTAGTGTACTAGATTTTTGTGATAGCCTTCTAGAAAATAAGGTGAAAGATATATAAAAACTTCGCTTTTGCGATTCATATATCAGTTTGCATATTGCCAAATAATGTACAGAAATAAATTAGCCTTGAGATTCGAAGTATATTCAGCTGTGTGCAACAATTTAAATTTAAAAGTTCAGTAAAGCATTTTTGTAAGATGATATGAATAAAGAAATATGTTTTGGGGAATAATTATTTTCTTTAAAATTTCCCACCTAATTCATCTTATATGACGAAACTATCATATTTAGAATAAGTATTTATTTACTTTTTAAAAGAAGCAAGAGCGCAGTTTAGTTAAGACAAAATAATGTTTTTCTAGGGAAATTGAAGATTTAAAATTTGTGTTCATAAACAGTTTGGGTATAAAGTAAAAACAGATTTTCCGGCTGGTAATGAAATTCATTTAGAAAATGATTAAAAGATATTTTTTTAAAAAAATAGAATAAACCTAAATGGTGGAGAGAAGATCAGTTTTAGTTTCGTCTCAAAAAGTTTAGGTGGTTGGTACTGATAAAATTGATTCATGTGATGACGTTCAAGAAAACCAGGTGATAACATAGATTTTTTTCAATCACATATTAATTTATTATAGAACACAGTATGTTGAAATGAAGTAGAGTTAAAATTTAAAATTAATATAAGGAATCAAACTTAAATATCAGGGAAACATTTCCAGAAAACATTTATGCTGAATCATGTGTTTATAAACTTGCATTCAATTACATTGTGACGCCTGATTTATTGCACATGTAAAAACCACCATATTTAGAATAAGAATTTATTTATACTTTTGAAAGCAGTTCAGTTAAACTAAAATAATACTTTTTAAAATATATTAAAAATTTTAATTTTTTAAAATTGACTACATAAATTACTATTCATTACTTTCTGAAGTCTAAATTAAGGGCAGAATTTCGAAATCTTGCTCAAAGCTGAGGGAAACTTGTTTAGAAGTGATTCCTAAGGCGCTCTATAGATTCCTAGATGAAACCGAAAGAATGAAATCTTTTTTAGTTTTGTCTTAAAAATTTCGTTAGTATTCGTAAACTCCATGTTTTGTGATGGTGTTCAAGGAAACGAGGTAATAATATGAACCTTTTACAAGTCGCAAAAATTTTAATGCTCGCAAAAGCGTAGTAGAGATCAAGATGTGATCAAAATGTAAAATTTGAAATAACGTCTGCTTTTTAAATTTTATCACAACGTAAAGAGTTTCATAATAACCTTGTAAAGTTACCGAATATCTTTCAGAATATTCGCATGATCTAGCAAAATTTATTAAGTATGAAGCAATTGTCATACTATAAATGTTTTTTTCAGTCTAAGATGGCGATTCAACTAAATGAAAAATTTTCATTTTCCAACAAAGTTTTGGATGTAAGATTCAGAAGCTGTATGATGCGAAATATTTTTACTTTGGCCTTACAGTTTTGGTAGATTTTAATAAACTGTATTTTGTGACTATGCTCGAGTAAAAAGATGATAAAACAACTTTTAAAAATCTTTTCATACGTTGTATGCCTTTATAGATATAGCACAATAATATAAAAAATAAACTGGAATTAAAATTCAAACTAAGTTCTGCGACTCAAAGTTTACCATCACACAAAAATATCTTTAAAAATCATTATAAATGATGTAGCATTATTTTATAACATTTTATTTGATTAAAATATTTCAGTTGGTTAATTATATATGACAAAAATGCAATATTCAGGAAAATAAACTTGTTACTTAAAATGAAGTAAAAATTCCATTAAATGATAAGTCTTTACCAAGAAATTCTAAACTCAAATTTTAAAGTTCTGTTTTTTAAGCCTTGTTGCTTAAATCAGTAGAAGGTTTTGGGAATCTTGATGAAGCTCAGTGAAAACACTTTTAGATAAAGATTCGAAATACATTTCCTAGAAAACAAGATGCTTTTAACAAGACAGATTTGTTTTAGTTGTTTGAACAATTCAGGTTTTGGACTGATAATAATTGAAATAAGTACCAAAACTCAAATTTTAGCACCATTCAAATATATTTTCTAAAAATGGAGCAAATAACAAAGAAAGTATTTAAAACACTTTTATTCAATTAAGTTCTTTCACTTATAAATTTTATTCATACATATTTGAATCTGTAAATAATTACTAATGTATCATTCATATATTGCGTATGGTAAATCTACCATGTTTCAATTACTTTCGACCTAGCAGAAGGCACTAATTTTATTAAACAAAATTAATAAACATCACACAATTTACAAACTTTTTAAAATTTAAGAGTTCAGTTAATTAATTTTTCGCACAACGAAAACAAAAGAAAAATATAAAGCCAGTTTTTATCTTTGTCTCCGGATACATACATACCATATTCTTTATATACAGCAGGGATAGTACGGAAATTTGAAAAACGTGCTACGAATCAAACTTTACTTTCAAACTGTTCTATCACACTTAATAAATTATAAAGAATGCTTTCATAGTACGTTTATTCAAATAGATTCTTTCATTTAAACCTCTAAGCGTTTTACAGGTAATTTTCTGTTTCTCATATTGAGTTCAAAGCAGATAACACCGTTCTGCATGAAAATCGGCCCCGACACCATTCCTGCAAATTCTTATGTAAAATGACCCCCTGAGGCCGAATATGACCCCCGTTGTGCCCCGGCGGGCCCGGGTTTCCGGGGCCCCCCCCCCCCCCTATTTTTATCACTGCCCGGTAATTTTATGATCATGAATTTGATTTGGAGGGGAAAACGATTATTTTAACCGTTAAATGTCTTCTGAGGGGCTACGGAGGTGAAAAGTTCTAAAATATGAACATTTGTAGCAGGGGGAGATTTGGGAGAGATTTGTCCCTTTAAATTGAAAAAAAATCATGACCGGTTTTCCTTGTTTGTTTTCGCAATTTGTTCACTTATTTTCTACATATTTCAGCTTCCAGCTCCCCTCCCCTTTTCCTCACCCAACACCCCAAATAATAAAAATATATAGCAACAATTTTGGCTAAAAGCGGGTGAGGGGGAGAGGCCCCGAAGCCCTGACAAGAAAGTTTGGAAGATTCACTGTACAACGTTGCCGTCGGGGGGGGGGGAGGGGTCCCGAGAAAACGGGGGGTGATGGGGCAAAATGAGGTCATATTTGGATTTAGGAGGTCATTTTACATAAGAATGAGAAGGAATGGTATCAGGGCTCGAAAAGAATTTTTTTTGCAGAGCAGTGTAATTTATGTTTATATGTATAATATCTTAAACTACCATGGGTAAAATATTTTTTAAGATTTCAGAGACTTGATTAAAAGCAAAAATAATTTAATTACTCACTTTTAAAGCAAATATTTAAGACTTTAAAGCATGTAGATCAAAATAGCTAACAGCTCAAGGGTTAATTTTATTATAAATACAAAAATCACCATTTTTAGAGTTAATATTGATATGTTGGCTAGCGAAAGGCAGCAATTCTGTTAAAGCAACTATTTCCTTCTGGGAGTGAATTCTTAAAAGGAAGATTCTTAAAGTTTCGTTGATAAATTATTTTAAAATTAAACAGAAGATTTTTATTTTGATCTTGGCTTTGTATCAATTATGATAAAAATTTTGATACTCTGAATAGGAAATTATGAGCTAATTTCTTCAAGTTGGATATGGAGTCTTAATGTTTTAATATGTTAGTTTTCTGCTTTTTAAAAAATTGCTGTTTTGCCCTATGTTTGTGCACATCATTTCGAAATTTTGCATTGGGTCATCCGGAAAGTTCTGTGGTTTCTCAAAGGATGCGCGTTTTCTTGTAGTTATTTTGCTACTGCTAATCAGGAGTGACCTCCATTGAAGCAGATATGTAAAATTCGGTCTTTTCTGCATTCACTGCATAATTCTAGCTTGTATTATGGCATACCTTTGGTTTCAAAAAAAAATTCAAAAGCCAAAAAATTCGCTTTTTTCAGATTATGCTCTCTTACTTTAGAAATGGAAAAAAATGCTAGTCATACTATTCATAATATTTGTACTGTATACTGGCCAAGTGCTGTTTCTGATGGAACAGTTCGGAAGCGATTTGAGAAGTTAAAGCGAGGAAATTTCAGCCTCGAAGTTGATGCCCGTTTTGGATGACCAACCTTTTGTAAACGAGGACTTATCAAAAGAACCTGTCTCTGAAAATTCACGTTACACAGTTCAGGAACTATCACACAGACTAAATATAAGATGTGACCAAATGAAACGCAGACGTTAGCTGTATCGGCGTTGTATCAAATCCCAGTGAGTTAATGTGCTAGACGATAGATGGCGTGGTGGTATTCCCAGTTGAAGTTAACGGCTTCGCATCAATATCCTCATTTCTGGAGAGTTGATTTCGCAGTTCGTTGCATGATGGATTCCTCCAGATCAGCAGAAAGAGCTGTTATCCAATTTCTTCGAGCAGAAGGACAGCATGCTTCACAAATTTATCGCAGGATGAAAGAAGTGTACTTAGAGCAGTGTCTCGCATGTTGCACCATATTCCGATGGTGTCAGCGTTATGAATCGGGAAGCGTAAACATCAAGGACTTGCCACGCCCTGGGCAGGCGCACGTTGTGACCAACAGTGCCAGGATTTCGGCTGTGGATGAGCTCATACGGCAGAATCGTCTGATCACCACACGCGAAATTGCTGTTGAACTGTCTATAATCAAAGGAACTGTGCATCACATAATCCACAAGACGCTTGGTTATGTCAAAGTTTGTGCACAGTGGTGCCCAAGCATCTGACAGAGAATCAGAAGACGGCGAGATGAGATCTGCAACGAAGGAGTTTCTACACTGAAGCCATCCGCTCCCTTCCTACGCGCTGGGAGCATTGTATCAATGTCAATGGTGATTATTTATAGTTGTACTGTTCCACATAAACTGTAATTAGAATATTGTTATCAAAATTTCTTTACACATAACTGTAGACTCTTTTCATTTCGGCACACCTTATAATTTAAAAAATACAGTTAATGGTCATTTGAAGAAGACTAGGTATGCAAGTCGCCACGATGTACGGAAACCAGCAGAATTTGCTTGCTAAAATTTAGGCATATGATTCTTTGCTGAAACAAAATGAAAAGCCTCCTTTTTCGAAACAGCTCATTGTTGGAGATGAGAAGTGGATACTATACAATAATTTTACAAGAAACATATCGGGGTGGGGGTAAGCCAAATAAACCTCCTAAAGAGATATAGAGGGGGGCTTCATCTGATAAAAGTAATGCTATGTGTATGGGGTGGACTGCAAAGGAACTTATTATTATGAATTGTTTTCATCAAATCAGACAAGCAGCCCGACCAGTCGGCGAGGTGTTGTCTTCTGTCATGACAATGATCGGCCTCACATTGCAATGAATGACTTATTGAGTATGTCTGGATGTTTTGTGCCAACCTTCATATTCATTGGAGTTTACTTCTTTGAAGACTGTTAAACAGCACTTCGGTAACTTCCTAACGAATAAATCTAATGATTTTTTAAAAAGAATTTTACTGCTGCCTGAAAGTGTCATAGAAGTCCATCATAGTGCAAAGTGTCATAGAACAAAATGGTGCACATGTGATGAAGTCAATTTTTCTTCCTTTTTTACTGATTTATTGATATTTATCATCAAAAACCGTAGAAGTTTCCGAATGACCCAATAGTTAGCTCATGGCCTTTTTTTCGTTAGAGTCAGTGTCGTTTATAAAAATGCATGGAAAAAAGTAAGAATTGTTAAATTTCAACTTTCGCATGGAGGTATTTCCCAAGCGGATACTTCGGGGGAGGAGGTTGATTGTGAAGACACACTTTCATGAAATTTTGTTAAAAGGGAAGGGAATTACAGTCGAGCTTTTAACTGATTTAATTATAATCAGACGATTCATTAAAAATGCTCCTTTATAACTTCCTCCTTTTAATATAAAAAAATTATTATCAGAAATAAAAGTGATATATTTATTTATTTGAAACGGAAAACACCGAAAAATTAGTGTTGTTTGAACATGGGTTGGTCACAAGCCCATAAAACAAATTTACAATTAACCAAGAAACGTTTATTTAAATAAGATGAAATCAGAAAATATTCGACTTGATTGTTTCCTTTTCTTTTACTTTGGGGCAACAAAAAGTTTGTCATTGAAATTCGCTGCTTTGTTGAGACAGTTTTAAATATATCATTATAATACAAGTTTCACGAACGAGAAAATGAGAAACAAGTAAAAGATAAAAAAATACTTTATTTTGTACATGGATATTCTGAAAGCTTTTCTTGTGATCATGATATACTTTCTAAATTGCCATTCAGGCTTACTTCAAATTAGGCTAAAAGAATTATTAGATGTAATTTATTCTTTACTGTTATTGTTTTCAAATTTAATTGCTGATCTGTCATTGATTGTAGCTTGAGCACCTTTTCATTGCGACCATTAACCATCGTAGGTTTTGCTTAATCAAGTCTCAGTCAATAATACTAAAGCTAAAACTCCGATTGAGATTAGTTTTCTATTCTTAAAATAATTTCAAACTAAAAATCGATAACTTGCTTAGAATGCGTCTAAAAGTTCATAAATTCGCGATTTTTCATTGAACAAAAATTAATCTCTGTATCTGGAATGTGCAGTGATTAGAAATACCAATTATTATTGTTTCTACTCATCCCACGAATTTCAAAAAACATACAGTTCTCATTTCTCAAAAGAGAACTCGCTACAAAAATAAAGTTAAAAACTGAACTAGATTAAACTGAACTGTAATTTGATTATGCCTTATTGTAGGCTTATTTTACACATGAATACATAAATTTTCACATGCAGAATGGTACTTAAAAGGTTCGAAGTAAACAAAAAAAAAATACGAAGTCAATGGTATTCTTGCAAAAAAAAATCCAGCTAATTGCCTTGTCAAACTTAAAATTCAAAATTTTCCCTTTAGATTGATTCATTGACAATTTACTGAAACATAAAAAATGGATGTTTTCCATTTGTTTTTCAATACGAATACTCAATATTGTATTCGAAGTTCACCTCATCTTACAGTATATAATTAAGCATCAATCACTATGTCATATTTGAAAAAAACTTACTGCCAATTATGCAAGTTCTGTAGATAAAAATTAAACTTTTGTTAAGAAACAAAATGACGCATTCGTTGAAAGTCTCGAATACACCCATTTAAACATCATTAGCTTTTCATAATTTAATGATATTCTTACTGAAAGCAATTAACTAGTGCATAAAATAATTTTTTTCATTAATCTGTATGAAATTTTTCTGATAATAATTTATTTGTCTTTATGTTTCAAGGAAAATACAGAACTCCTTGGTTGAAATAAAAGCATATATCCAACGACAGCTATGGTAGCTAGAGTTAATCCATGCTTTCCACAAATGAGCCTGGAAGTTCTATATGATTTTACGACGATAGAAATATGAATGGAATGCTAATTTAATATGTTAGGTAGACATAACAACATCAACTTGATTTATCATAAAGATCATAGTTTTCGTAAATCATTGATAGTTCACATTTTAAAATGGTTTCGTAAGAGGACATCTAACATTTATAAATTATTACATATTAACCAAGAAAAATGCTATCATCTTGAAGAAACTCATCGAGTTCGGAACTTTTTAATACTAAGAAAAACGAATTTTAAAAAAAAATTAATATTATATTTCTTTTTTTACATTGATTTTCCTTAAAATAGTTTCTTATAGATAACAATGTTTTTATCCTTAAATTGATTTAATGTAACATTCAATAAATTCAAAAATTCTAATGGAAAACTGGTTTCCGTATTAAAAATTTCACAACCAGAGGAGACGAAAAATTGAATTTAATTGCTCGATTCGATGAACGTAATATAGGGTGCTTAAAAAAAACTGCCAAAATGAAAGAGTATTTCAAGTAAATAGAAACGGGTCATTATCTCAGTAGAGCATGGGATGGAAAATTCAAAGGGGATTCACTACAGGGGCTGTTTGTCGGGGAATCAAGTAAAAGGAAGAGGTGCATCAGATGAAATGTATAACACAGATTGTATTGAATACAAATTTCCAATATCACAACAACCCAGTTGTATTGAATTGCTACAATACAAGTCGTGCGCGCCACGACACATATGGTAATGGCAAATAGAACGCCGCATCAACAACAAACCTTTGCAATACTTCAGGAATGTTGAAGGAGAAAAAGTAAGTGTTCAAAGGATTTGACGTCTGTGGCGATATACGTTTAAGTAGTTATAAAATTGCCAAACTAATTTGTGACTAGCTTGCATTTTTCCATCTCTTTTAAGGTTTGTTTTAAAGAGGAGAGCACCAATTCCATCCTAAAACCAGGAAGAAATTCCGACCTGCCGAAGCATGCGAAAGAAAAAAGAAAAAGAAAAATCTGACCAGCAAAAAAAGTGCTCTATAAAGATTCAGTCATGACCATCAAAGACTCTCTATCATGAATCAAGAATACGAAAACACGTTCACTAAAAATTTAAAAAGTGCCACCTTAGAAGTCGCAAGTATACAGATACATCAACCTACATCCACCATCTGATAGGAAAACTTAAAGACTTATTTTTTTCCTTCTTCTTAAATACTGTAACTCACTAATCCACAATTTTCTGTTCTATATTACGAGTGGTCCTCTGATCATGTCTTTCAACACAGAATATGTTACATAAGATGCGTATCACCATAAAAATTTTTTTACAATATTGTTTGCATGTATCCAAGCACTATTCCAGATACAAAAATCTATAATTTGACTATTATCTAACTATAGTTTCCAAAATTAAACTCCTTGAAATTCACATTAACACAATACAAGATATAATTTCCAAACAATTAAAAGACAGCATAGCACACAATATGTTGAACTTTACATCATAGTTGTTAAAAACGATTAATCCAATTGTGAAGTTCCAGAAATAGAATTCTCTGAATTCCAAATCTCTACATTTAGAAAATTTTCCCATATTGACAGTGCACATTTTCCGAAATACCTTCTTCCTAAGTGACCATCTAGAATTACCATATTTCCTAAACATTTGGTTATTAACTTTTACAATTTCCAAAACTCAAATTTGGTAAGGTTTTAAAAGTTTACATAACAAAAAATAACGAACAGTTAACAGCACACAGTTAAAAGAGAACAATTGAAAAGCACATAATCAAGAGGAGGGCGTCACACCAGCCAAGGACTTAGTCAGGACGTCCTGGATGATTATTTTGAGTCCAATTTTTGCACGTGTATTCAGAATTAATTCTAGAATACCAAATTAGAAAAAGTTTTCAGGAAAATACTTTTGTCTAACTTCCCTATAAATCTGGCACCCGAAAACATAATGGAAGACAGTTCCTTGATCTTGTCCAAACTCACAATCTGGAGATTTGCCAAAAAATCTGTGTTGGTGCACAAGGAAGCAACCATGAGTTGTCAGTATCTGGTTTATCAAAAAGTCTCCGTGGCATCTTTTAGTATTCACCTCTGGAAAAATACCGTAGAGGAATCTTGAATTAAAGGAGACCCCAGTGTGCTTGCCGTTCTTGTAACATGGTGACCTTGAGCTGATTTTTAATCCAGAACTTTGGGATTTTTACCTTGATATCAACCTCCTCTTTAGTTGTAGTATTTTTGGCTGATAAATCAGCTAATTCATTTTCATATATACCAACGTGTGCACGAACACAATTCATTTCCATCCTATTCGGCGAAATAAAAATAATCAGAATTTTTTTGGTAAAATAATGCCTTAAAATTCTTCCTAAAATATAAACGTGAAAAAAAATTCGCAATTATGTCACAAGGAAAATACAGTTTTTCTTCTTCGTAGAAATAAAAGCATATATGTACTGACAGCCACGACCGCTAGATCTAACCCATGCCAACCACAAATGAGCAATTTTTTTATGTTGCTAAATATTTGAAAAATCTTTCTTGAGATCATTTGAAAGCTCCGTTTGCTTATTATCATATTCTTGGTATGCCATTGCTACGAGTTTAACATAATTATTTATAATCTTATTAAACTTATGCGGATAAACATATTTTTCAGCTTTTAAATTCTCAACAAATGTTCGTCTCATTGTATCGTCACACCTGTGAGTGAAATCATCACCATATTATACACATGAGTTCCACTTCTCAAAATCTGTCATCCCTTTCAAAATTCATTCTTAAGAATTAAATGAGAAGTCTATTGAATTCGAAAATTAGCATATGAATGGTTCTTTGCAGTATGAATAGTCAAATGCATTATTCAGTGTTCAGTGCCATTGACTAAATACGGAAGTGGTGTTGAAATATTTGTTTAGATGTTTATATATGATCTGTAAACTGATTTGACTAGTAATATGGTTCTATTTGTGCATTGAGAATCTAACAAATTTAAGATAACTCTGATAATTGTCGTATGGTTTATTCACCGAAAGACCTTAATTTTTCATCTTTTAATAAGTTATGAGCACTTATTGTCGGGGGAGGGCGCATTGCCACAGCATTTAAATATGAATTGCAGCCAAATAAACTTCTGCAACATTTAAAGATGAATTATTTCCAGTGTCATGCATTTCTGACATTTGATGGCGAATAAAATGTTTAGACACTGTTGAACAAATGTGATTGTGCAACCGTAAAATGAAATGTGGGAACCTGCCAAATGTTATACTTTGTGACTTTATGTTGAAGATTTCAAGAAATTTTTATAAATTTCAGATTGAGGGGGTAAAGACATAGCTTTATTCAATTATCACAAGAATCTGAAAGTGAGCATTAATTCAAAATTCTTTGTTATTTAATACTCGTTCTGTCTGAAAATATGGTATATGTTTGAAATAAAGATTAAAGGATAAATCATAATTATATATTAAACATCCTTGTTTGTATGTACCAGTAACCAACAAAAACCACCTGATATTAAACAAACATTTAAATTCTATTAAGTCAGAAATTATAAAATTATATATATATATATATAATTTCTGACTTAATAGAATTCATATATAAATAAATATGTATATAATATTTAAAATATTACCATAGTTATTTATATATAGTTTTTTAGATTTTTAATTAATTACATGAATTTTTAACTTATCTTAGAATTTTAGTTGAGGTATCAGACTAATTTTGAAATTAGAATAATTTGTTATTTTGTGCTGACTTAGCGTTGGCATATGACCCTCAGATTCGGTTTGTATAGCGAATTTTGTGTATACAGGTAAATGTTAAGTAATACACAATGATTTTATAATTCTTAGTTAAAAATTATAGCGAATTTTTTTTAGAATTATGAATTAATTAATTTTAGTGCAATAATTAATATATGCAATATGATGTAATGTTTATTTTAGCTATATGCTATATTCTTTTCATCTAGCGATGCATTAATTTTAGGGTAAGTATGATATCTTTCTTCTAACTTTTTTTCATTTTTAGGGTTTATTACCCTTTCTGTTTTTCAACAATGGTAACTGGGATGGTTTGTACAACAAATACGATTTAACCGGGTATTAGCTCATCAAAAGCTGAGCAACCAATTTAATTGTTGAAAACTCTAAATTTTGGTATTATTCGGTATTATACGGTTTAGTATTTTTATTTTATAGAATACATTTCATATTTAGTATAATTAAACTTTTGCATTGCATTATACATATGTATGTTAATTTTCTTTGAATATATATATATATATATATACATACAGTTTTCGCCTTTCTGCCGCTTTACCTCGTACATCATTCCATTGCCTCATGGAAATCCAGTAGCTCTTTTACGGATTCAAACGGTGGTAGGCCTTTTTTGTATTTTTGTGAATATTTCTGTGTTTCACTTTGTTTTTAAGCTAGGTTTTGTGTATTCGAATTTTTTGCTTTCGATTTTTTGAAATCAACTTCTTTGTATATTTCTTTTAATCCAGAATTTTTGCATTTTCCTGGTTGGTGCTTTTTTAGTGGATAACGACACATTTTTACGCTTTTCCATTAGCAGAAAAAAGCGCTAATTAATATCATAGGCGGGCTTGTTTTCTTGTTCAGAGGATTGCCATGATATTTTTCAATTTATTAAATTTTTGTCTTCCCTTTTCTTGTCCTTTTGTTTCTTGTATGATTTTATATATATATATATATATATATATTAGGATGGCCCTTATTTTTCACCTTGTTTTTTTATGTCTGACCCCCATCAGTTTTTTCTAACTGGCCTAAAACTAAGGCCAGAAAAAATGCGGTCATTCCCGTAACTCTAAGTAATACCCCAGAGGCTGTGAATGTCGTCATTAAAAATTACTGTTTCTCCACAAATTTAAGAGAAAAGATGAAATATGATTTTATGCAAGTTAATAAACTAATTAATATCAAATATACTCTAAAACATAGTTTTAAATAATCCACCAGCACATAGGATTCACGATAGGGGCCACAGTGCATGCGGCGTCGGCAGTTCTGGTTGTCGGGAACACGTCTAGTCATTGCGTTTATTCAGTATTGCGTTGTCTTCCAAATGAAGCGGTATCACGTGGTTTGTTTAAAAATGGCGCCAAAGGGTAAACTTCTCAATCGTTTATATCTGATTGAAAGAGAAACTAATCAAATTACCTTCTAATAAACAAGTAATTCAAGTTCTATTTTATGATATGATATGCGTAAAATTAAGTCTCCGTGAAAGTGCTTGTTTAGTAATTTCTGAAACTGTAATTTTTTGGCAAAAAGCCCAAATACCATTTAGAGAACCTCAGCACCGCATTGTTAAACTGGAAGCCCTATATAATGAATGGAGAATGCTTCAAAAACATTCTAAAAGAAAGAGCGAAACTCAGGAGCAAAAAGAACAAAATTTTAAAGAAAAACTAGAGGACCTATTTGATATTGCTCACTCTAATGCCTTAAAAATTATTACAATAGAAGAAGACAAACAATTTCTCTTCTCCCAGAGTCAGAAAGGAAGAATTGATGTTTTAGGGGGCATTGATAAAAGAACTGATGAAAAGGAAAAAAGAGTTCTAAAACGTCTTAAACGCAGAAGAACAGGGACAAAAAAAAATTAAAGAGGATACAAAAATGAGTGAAACAATATAGGACATGGACTTGGACATCGAAGAGTCGTGTAAGTAAAAACCATTTGTAAGTAAATAAAAATAAGTTGTTTTGGTTTAGCTTAGAAAATGATTTTTATGAATACTTTTTTATTTTTCTACTAGGAAAATAGTTAACTAGAAAGTTATTTCTTTATTCAATGTCACTGTTTGGCAAATTGGCATTATATTTAATATATTATTAAATATTTAATGATTTTATGTAAACTATAAGCTAGTCTGTACTCTGTAATTCTGGAACGTAAGTATTAGCATGTAAAATTTATAATTCAGTACTATCATATACAGAGTAGTATTCATATTTTGGCACATGGAATCATTAAATATCTAGTATAGGTGTAAGCAGCTCGAGATGCAGAGGAGATGCCTAAACAATGCTTTTTTCTGCTCTTACCGCACTCTTCCTACCAGTTTTCCTATAGATCAATGAAATCTAGGAAATCTTGAGTAGAGGGGAGTCATGCCCTCCTCTACTCAAGTCCGCGTCCATACATAAGTTATTTATTATGCTTCTAAAAAGTCGAAACATTTCATAATGAAGTGGCAAATACTGCACTTTTGAAATTTGTTTTTGTCGAATTATTACATCTTTAATGCATTATTTTGTATTATATTACAAAAGGTTTTTGCTTTAGTGTCAGCTTCGTCTGAGAAGGAGAGTTCATCTGAAAATCAAACTGACAGTGAAGATACGTTGTGTCCCACTAATCAGCCAGGTGCATACAAAGAATGTAAACGTGGAAACATTGATTTTATTAACACCAAGTTGGTAACAGCTCTTGATAAATGCAAGTTAAGTGACAGATGCTCTGTCCACATTTTAATGGATACTGCAGAAGCTTTGGGACCCAACTCTGAAGATCTAATTATAAATAGAATCTCAATACAGCGATGCCGTCAGAAGCTTCGTGCCGAACGTACGTCAGTAATCAGAAATGAACGTCTGACGTTACAGTTATAGTTCGCTACCATCCACTGGAGTGGAAGGCTGCTTCCAGCAATAACTAGGAACAAGATCGTTGACAGGCTTCCAGCAATTATTTCCGCTAACGGACAAGAGCATCTTTTAGAACTCCCTCAATTGGCGTCTTGCAGTGGAGACGACATTGCAGCAGCTATTTGCAACTTGCTTGCTGAAAATAAACTTTTGGATACAGTGCAAGCCTTGTGTTGTGACACCACTGCGACAAATACTGGAAGAATAAAAGGTGCTTGCGTTTTATTAGAACGAAAACTGGGAAAAGATCTCTTATACCTACCTTGCAGACACCATATATATGAATTGGTTTTAAAGTCTACTTTTGAAGTATGCATTACTACGACGTCTGGACCCGAACCAAGATTATTTAAACGTTTTCAATAACCTTGGACCAATTTAGATACTTCTAAACATACTGTTGGAATTGATGATCAATTTGTTGTGAACAGCATCGGTAAAGATATAGAGATTGTGCTTTATTTTGCCAAAGAGCAAGTTGTTATTCGACGGACAAGAGACTACCACAAAGAGTTGCTACAGTTAGCTATTATATTTTTAGGCGGACACGAAGCAAATGAAATTATATTTCGATTACCTTGTGCTTTTCACCATGCCAGGTGGATGGCGAAAGCTATTTATTGCTTAAAAACATTTATTTTTCGAAATGAATTTCATTTGACTCGGCAGGAATTGCAAGGAATAAGGAATATTTGTATTTGTTGTAATCTCTAATAAGTTACTCCAAACCTGTGCATTGATGTAAGCTTCCTCATGCTGTTCGTCATCATCTACATTCATCATTTTTCTTTTATTCACACCGTTTTATTCAAGATATTGTATATTTTCCTTTATTTTGATGTCAATTCTATGTGTTAACACCAGCTTTGTAAATTCTTCATTTGTCATTCTTCTCTTGCTGTATATATATATATATATATATATATATTTGCAACTCAATAAAGTCTACTTACATCTACCAACCCGGATAGAGACACATGAGCTCTAGAGACGGCGTGTGGTGTTAAAGTGTATATTTATTGCAAAAATATACATAAAAGCTTCGTACAGTGCTTCCTTAACCTGCAAAGCACCATCCCAGGATTTGATATTTTTAAAGGCTCTTTATTTTTACAAGGAAATAAGTGAAAAAATTTCCCAAGAAACAACAAAGAAATTTTGTGGATATTTTTTGTGTCTTAATGAAGAAATAGTGGCTTTAGCATTTTTTGATGATACAATTCTTGTCGTAGAAAAAGTAAAGATGGCCAAAGCATTTAAAGAAAAAGAATCAACTAATTGTGGTTCCAAGCGTCTCCATTTTGATCTAAAGGAAAATGGCCGAATTTAGACACAAAGAACTACAAAACTTCGTATCAAAAAGCACATCAAATTTTTTAAGCTGTTTAGAACATCGTCCGATTTTATTGCTTGTGATCCTGAGAACTAGAAATCTCTTCATGATTACAAACATGGCCTTACACACTGTAAAAAAAATCCCGTAAAATTTACGGTTTTAAGCTGGTAGCTGGGTTGGTTGTGCAAAACCGTAAAAGTTACAAAGTAAATCCGTAGGCACAACGGTTTTTTACCATACAGGAACAAGTTTTTCCCGTAAAAGTTACGAAGTAAATCCGTAGGCACAACGGTTTTTTACCGTATGAAATCAAGTTTTCTCCGTAAAAATTAAGTCATCGAAGTAAGTGACGTCATCGACTGAGTTGAGTTGTTTTTCTCCTTCTGTTCGAGTTGAGTTGAAATGTGCCGATCTGTATTATCAATTGGGAATATTAATTAATCAAGGCTTAATTATTAATTTCAATTAGTTTTATTAATATAATTTTTAATTGAACTTACTTGGACGATTTCGATGCAAGATGGTGACAAAACTTCTAACTCCTCCGAGCTGGGGATCGAAACCGCGTTCATATAAATAAAAGGCAGCCGCTCTAACCACTAAACCACCGGAGACTTCATAAAATGAAGTAAAAATAATCTATTTGAGTTTTAAAGTCACTATAGCTCTAGTGGCGCCACTTAGTGGTGTAAATATCAACTATTGCCAGAACACGTGTTTTAAGGTTAGCTTTCATGAGTGACAACAGGTTACTGCAACATATGTAAACAATAGTAGAGATGGAACCCTATTAAAAACATGAAATGAGTGCAATAAAATTACATTTAAGAAAAGGGAAAGTTATCGTACGGAAAACAATATCGTATGACGAAAAATAGAATTTGAACTGACGGTTTTAAACCGTTTATGGCTGGAGCGGAAAACGGTGAAAAACCGTTTTGTCAACAAAACAGCTTTAAACCGTCAAATATACGGAAAAAGTCCGGGAAAAAAACGGATATTTTTTACAGTGCAGTAGTCAGAAACCTTACAGTTGTCAATGATGTCGCAGAAAGAGGTGTGGAGCTTATGTAAGAATACAACAATATTATAACACACGATGAGGAGCAAAAGCAATACCTATTGCAAGTCGTAAAAGACTATCGAAGCCATTTTCCATCTTGTTCAAAGCATTCATTATCAAAAAATTTTTGAACCTTTTACTATTACAACTTAAAGTTATAAAAATTTGTTTTTGTGACTAAGCAGTTCTAGGCACTATTTTAATTATTTTTACTCCTAAATATTTGTTTTAAACTTGAAACAGAATTAATAGAAGTGTTATTGCGAAAATTTAAGAATTTAACTAGTTTATTTCAATTTCCTCCCCCTTGGGGCACATGTTATTATTAAATAAATTTGTCACAATTTTTACCAGTTACTTACTAACCTTAAAGGAAAAGAAATAGGGGGTGAGACTTATAAAAATATAAAATTATTTTTTGCATATATATATATATATATCGCTTTCGTCTTTGTTTCCATCGGTATCTTAATCTTAATCGAAACTCCCCTCCAACCTTAGAATTTTGTCGCAAAAGAAAGTAACTTGATATTTCGTAAACATCCGGACCCTACTCGACGCGTTCCATTCAGTTCTTTGTCCCATCTCCAGTTGGTTGCATCCCTCAATGTTAAGTACGTAAAATAATTTCTAATATTTGGTATTTCATTCGAATTCTTGGTCTATCATAATGCTCTGGGTGAAGGCAGTGTTATTAGCTTTATGCTAACATTGTTCGCAGAAAGCATTATGATTTCTCTAATTTTTAGCGGTTCGAATAGATTCCACTTATATACCCCGATGAGCATCTATACGCTTCACCGATAAACTACAGTCTTTGTTTATCCATTTAAATTTTACATTGATTGATTTTCAGGACTTTGATATATATATATATATATATATCAAAGTCATGAAAATCAATCAATGTAAAATAGCGAGCCGCTCGTCAGGAAGAAAAGCTCGCTTATGATATTAATATGTGCTTTTTTCTGATAACGACAAACGAAAACCGTTAAAATATGCCGCCATCCCTTCAAGAAGCACAAGACAATTTAATTAGACAAATTTAATAGTTGATAATACAAAAGCTTTAATTGTCTCTATTTTGAATTTTCATTCGAACAAATAGATTTAATACGAGAAAATTGAGAGAGAATAGTGTTTCTATAAATCTTAATAGAAATATTAGAAGACCAAAAGGAAAGTCGGTTGACACAAAAATTAAAATCCATTCTTTTGTCAAAAATATCTATACAAAGGTTATTATCAACATGTTTAATACCCATATCTAAAAAAATTCGCTTTGAACTGATTACTGTTTGTTTGTTTAAGAAGCAAGGCTGAAGGATAAATATTTTAACACGTATTATTAAATGTTCCATGATTAAAAACAATAAGATCATCTACGAATCTGAAAGCATGAGGATGAAGAAGAAAATAATTCTTTTCAAAATAATGAAGGAAAAGGTTAGCTTCAATAGAAGAAAAAAGAAGATCCTTGAGGAATGCCATGAGATTGGAGAAAAATACTTTCCCCATTGTAAATAAAATTATTAAATATGCAAAAATTACATAATTTATCCCAATACTCAAAAGAAATATTGAGAATATTTTTGCAATCAAAAAAGTATGAGTTAAGCACTTCTCGAAGAGTGGCTAAAGGAAAGCTTGTAAAAAGACATTTGAAGTCAAAAGTCTCAATAGAAGAAATACTGTCTTTATTATTGTGAATGAAATAAATAACCGGTTTATTATTGATTAAGGATTGTTAAGAATATATATATATGTAAAAATCTCGCTTAATTTTATTTCAAATTCTAATATTATATAATTTAAAGTCTTAATGTATTCCAAAATCACTTTTCTTTAACTCCAGTTTCGTTCTATTTTCCCGCGCTGGAGGTATATTAAATCTCTCGTTTTGGCATATTTATTACAAAAAGAATATTTTAATCGCTTTCACGTGCCCACCGAAAATAATGACGCGTCTCCTTGGCGCTAGACGTTTCCCCCTAAAACGTTTACGTAATTTATTAAAAATAGTCAATATTCCCTTCACTTTGATCTTGTGGTTATATTGTTATTCCCTTATCTCAGAGAATCGGGGATTTTCTGTACACTTTTACTGAAAACTTCAACTAAGATGTAAGTATGCCCGTCACTCTCCAAAATATTTTTATAATAAAGGAAAATTAGAATTCAACTCGGCCTGTTTAATCATTTTACGTCTACAACAACGAATACGTTATATATATATATATATATATATATATATATTTGTTAACCAATTTGCTTTATTATAAAAATATTTTGGAGAGTGGCGGACATACCAACATCTTAGTTGAAGTTTTAAGTAAAAGTGTACAGAAAATTTCCGATTCTCTCAAATAAGGGAATAACAATATAACACGTGATCAAAGTGAAGGGAATATTGGCTATTTTTAATAAATTACGTAAGCGTTTTAGGGAAGATGCATGGCGTCAAGGAGTCGCTCATTTCGCGATTTGTGCGCGCGTGGAAACGATTAAAATATTCTTTTAGTAATAAATATGCCAAGACGAGAGATTTAATATACCTCCAGCGCGGGAAATTGAACGAAACTGGAGTTTAAGAAAAGTGATTTTGGAATTCATTAAGACTTTTAAATATATATTTGTATATTAAGAGAGATTATATATATATATAAAACATTATATTCCGAGGGTGAAGTGTGTAAATTCATATCCAAAGAAGACAGCAATTGTTGACGAGCGAAGAACAGTTTATTTATCTAATCATTTTTTATTGATATCTTTCAGATCATTTAAGGTAATTTTGAGATA
>BGPR01002396.1:39734-50524 GCA_013235015.1 Araneus ventricosus | reverse complement strand
ATTGGCGGCAAAGTAAAATGAAAGAGGTTTCTAAAAAATATGCTCACGGAGACATCTATAATACTGATGAGACTGGACTGTTTTTTCAACTCCTGCCCGATCGAACATTTCCGTTCGAAGGTGAAAAGTGCTACGGTGAAAAAAAAACTCAAAACGGAGCCAAACTGTACTTCTGTGTGCGAATAGCACTAGCACGCACAGAATCCAACCTCTCGTTACTGGAAAGTCATTGAAACCAAGATGTTTTAAAAATGTGAAAAGTCTTCCCTTTGAGTATAAAGCCAATAAAAGGCGTGGATGACGTCTAAATTGTTTTCTGAGTGGTTACAAAAGTTGGAGAAGGGAATGACGAAAAAAAATCGGTAGACAACTGTACCGCTCACGCATCGCTCCAAAACTGCAAAATATCGAAGTTTTATTTCCCGGTCAACTACACTTCACTTTTGCAGTCTCTAGACTTGGATATAATCAAGTGCTTCAAGGGATATTGTGGCGGGTGTGGGGTGGTGTGTCGCACACATCAGAAGGCGCTGCTGGATGAATAAAACAATTTATTTAATACAAACAACAATATTGAAAACGGTATGTCATGACGCTTCAAGATGTTAGGGTAAGCCCATGGACTCCAAAACACGGGTGAAGAAAACATCAATCACCGGAGAACCGGGCATAGACAACCTGGAAAGAAAAAGACAAAAGAGAGAAGGAGTTATCGGTTGAACGTCTTCATGTACTCCGCTGGCGGTAAATCCTCAAGTTGCCACAAGCTAGTTCACAATTACGGCGAGTCAGGCACGACGAACATCAGCAGCATGGTGGTCAGAGTCAAGGTCCGAATCTTTTGATTCGATTCCTCTACAATATTACCGAACGCGGTTGGTGGACTCGATACTCATAAACATCGAAAATAAAGTAGAAGAGCCTTTTAAAGATGTAAATGTGAAAGAGGCGTGTGACAATATTGCTGAGAGCTTGTGGGAAGTCACTGAAAAAACAATTCGTAATTGTTGTTGAAAAGCAGACCTTTGTTTCATGGAGGATAAGTAAACTGACAATGAATAAAATTCCAAAAATGGCGATGTTTCAAATGCTGAAGTATGTGTTTTGAGCCGTCAAAGGTGTTTAATTCAGCTTCAATAAAAAAGTGGCAAAATATCTGGAATTAACGTGGAGGAATATTTAACAGCGGATGAAGATCTTATGGTTTTTACAGGAGTTACTGAAGAAGATTTTCTGTTCGAAATCACAGAGGAAAAGGAAAAAGATAATGATGAAACAGATCCCATCGCAATCTTTATTGACATCCCAGGAAGCTCTTCAATCAGTTCAGTTCCTACGGGCATTTTTTTCAAGCCTTTCATCCACAAACGATGATCATTTTCGTGAATTGTACTAGGCAAACCTTGTTTGTTGAAACAGTTAAAAAAATGGATAAGCAAACAAAAATACTGGATTTTTTCGATAAATAAGTTTCTCAAGATTGTGAACTATTTTATTTTATAGCTGAATTTTCAAATTTTTGCATGCTTTAACAATCATTAACACTTTGATGATGCTGATGATGCTTTTTTTGTAAAATGTATATTGTTGTATTGCAAAACAACCAGAATTTAAGATTTTTATATCGTAATTATATCGCCGCTCGATATAACAATGCATCCCTATATAAGAATATCTTTATTTGGTCCCCAAAGTATTGTTTTAACGAGGTATTACTGTGTTAACTAATAAAAGCTTGAAAATCACCATTTAAGAGCAGTATTAAGATTGCTTTAATTGATAAGTATATCTGATAAAATCTATTTTGAAAGCTTGATGCAATGTACTACCAAAACTGGAGAAATAATGAGAGAGAGAGATAGGCAACAGAAATTAATTGTTATGAAATATATTTTAATCTGCTTTTTTTATTCTATCAATTATTTCACCGTCGATACAATTTACATAAATGACTGATCTTTGATATCAAAGAATCAGAAAATTAAATGCGATTTGTAATTTTTGAATTCTTTTTGAGACATTTTTCAAACTGTGACTTTGGTTTGGGACAACAAAACGTTGTTCATTAAAGATTTGTACTTTAACTGTTAGAGAAATACTTTATGTTCATTTCCTCTTAGTACAATTACAAAGTTTAATTCATATTACGGATATGAATTTGTTTATTTTAAGACATTCTTGATGCGAAGATTTTCATTCAGGTTCAAGCTTATGAAACTTATTAAAATTTACAAAACCATCTCGTTACTTGATTTTACATTAAAGTATTATGCAAAACTGTGTATCACATCACTCTTCAGGCACATCGCTTCTGAAGATTTCAAAATAATAGAATACTGATATATAAACTGCATTATTGGCAAAAAATTGCGAAGAAAGTGTTTTAATAAAAAATTTTGAAAATAATTAAATAACAAAAAAATTTTTGCGTTCGCTTCATGGTTTAAATATTCTAATTTTGAACTAAAACTAAAACAGAAGTGAATGTTGGATCTTTACATAAAACTCATAATTGTAATTGTTGAATCCTTTAATTCTGTGAGACCCGTTCTCAACCAACCCTTTGGTAATGTTGTAAAATAGCTATCATTCTTTATTACAATTATTTGACGAATCGCTTATTATTATTATTTCTTTATCATATTTAATTGCAATGATGGAATTACAACGAAATAATTCAAAATTGCTTATTTTTTTCCTTTAAAATTATGTTAGAAATCAAGTTCGTTATGTTCAATTCTAGTTTCTTTTGCCCTTATTGGCCTAATGTTGCTTTTTCCTGAAGTACAGTGTAATTGCTGGAGAACAGTTTTACAGATTGCCGCTATTTTGGCTTTTTTACTATTATATCTTCCGAGAAAGAAAATCCTGGTTTCGATATTTTTCTTTCAGATGCATACAATTAAAATTTAATTTATTTAATATCTTTCACAAATGAATTTGTGGATGATTGATTTCATTCGTAACTTCAAAATTTTTCTAAGTTATTATTTTGAGCAGGAAGCTAAAAATCATTAGCCTGACAAATTTTCGTTTCATACAGAGATTTATAAAGAACGAACACTACTGTTCAAAGAGTTCTATATTTTTAAAGGTAACTATCAGCTAATTAATTTCTTCTATGTAACTTCTTTTGGCCTTTGAGAGCAAACAGAAAATCATAAAGGACTAGAAAACGCAACGTGTAAATAAATAGATTTTTAAGAACGAGTACTGTGAATTGTAATATAGCAAAAGCATTCGATGAATTAATAAAATACTTACTTCCATGGATTCAATAAAACGAAATATTTGGATCACAATAACTCTTATTAAAAACTCTTATTTCCTTCGCAAATATTGTATAATTTTTATTTATTGATTGAAAATTTTAAATTTCAAATTGGAATTCTGTGGAAAAGTTAGTTAAGAAAAACACTTTAAAAAACATGTTACGATATTTAATAAAACAAAAGAAATTCTTGTAGGATATAGGCTTTTAATCTTGAATATTTTTAATCTATTTCTTGAAACATATGTATAATATTATAATGCGTAATAATCTTTTGAAATTTCATTTTTGTTGCATATATATATATACAGCAAAAATTAATATATATATATTTCAATAATTAAAATATGTGTTATATTTTCAATACATACAAATACAAATCTAAAAATTAAAATTAAAATCAAATTACCTTGTCAATAATAATACAAATAAAATACAAAAGATAGTTAGATAAAAGGCTATTACACTTTGAAAAAAACACAACCTAGAATTGGGATTCCAACAATCAAATGCTTATGAGCCTTGGGAACTGATGTATAGTTTATTTCATCAATATATATATAATATATATATATGTAATAATCTCAAGTAATTTTACTTTAAATTCTAATATTATATATTTTAAAATCTTAGTACTATATTAATGTATTCCAAAATCTCTTTTCTTAAACTCCAGTTTCATTTTATTTCCCGCGCTGAAGGTATATTACATCTCTCGTTTGACATATTTATTACTAAAAGAATATTTTAATCGCTTCCACGCGCACACAAAAATCGCGAATTTGGCGTCCTTCCGGCGCCAGACTTTTCCCTAAAACACTTAAGTAATAGACTAAAAATAGATAATATTCCCTTCACTTTGATCACATGTTTATATGTAATCCCTTACCTGAGAAAATGTAGGGATTTTCTGCTCCCTTTTCGGCTTGAACTTTGATACGATCTGTACGTATATTCCGCCACTCTCATAATAAGTTGAATATTGAATAATAAATAAAAATTGGTTAATAACTCGGCCTGTTCTTTATTAAACAACTACAACAACGAATTCATTATATATATATATATATATATATATGACACCACTTCATACCCCTTATCTAGAATCATTGCGATTCTTTGTAATTGGTTTAGGTGGACATGACGTGGAAGCAGAACGGACCCAGCACTAGTTTATGAAATTATTAAAAAAAATATTCTTTTCCTTCCTACACAATTGTACAGTTCATTTTTTACAATACCTTTTTGCTATATATTATTATTAATTATATACTAATAACAATATTTTTTGCGTTTTATTATGTCTACAGTTTTTTTTCTTTGTGCTACTAGCTATATTATCATTAAATTCTACATATTTCCTTTATAATTAAAGCATTTTTCTCTTCTTTTCATCAGAAATTAGTCGATAAGAGCTTCCTAAATTTATCAAAATGCTGAATTTGCAATTCCTTGTTGTATCGATAAAGATCTGTTCCTGGAGTACACTGAAAGTGCTTCATCATTATTAAATTATATCGTTGTATTATAATAAAATTCTACATATTCCCTTTATAAGTAAAGCGTTTTTGTCTTTTTTTAACAGAAATTAGTCAATAAGAACTTCCTAAATTCATTAAAACGCTTAATTTGCAATTCCCTGTTTTACCGATAAAGGTCTGTTCCTGGAGTACACTAAAAGTGCTTCTCCAGTGGAAAACTTTCGTTCAGACTATTGCTTTTGAGAAAGTCATCAGCGTTTGGTACACGGCGATTCTTGGTATTCAAAATGTCGAAACAATGTTTGCGTTTGGCAGACATCTGCAATGCATTTTGAGGAAAAAGTTGAAAACATTCATTATTCATAGAGGCAGTCCATGGTAGGCAGGCAGTCAAGTATTTCTGGTCTCTGCGGCTATGGATCTGGAAGAATATGCATATCTGATAAAACTTTTTAAAAATTCATTTCGAAATGCTCCAAAAATTCTTTAAAATAAAAAAACAGACTAAAATAAAAAAACATACATCATATGATTGTTTGTCACGATACTTGTTTACACATACAAATCTAATTACTTTTGAATTGTAATAGAGTAATATTTAAAGTCATTCTCCTTAAATTAAGATTAAAATAAGGAAATAGAAAATATTGTCTTCAATGGTAGTATCCAAATACGTTTGTGTTTAAAATTGAAATTTATTCTTAAACAACAAATTACATTAGGACGGCATTAGTTGATATAATCTCATTATTAAAAACAAAATAGACTTCTGCAAAATACAATTTGCTTACAAAAATAAGAAATGAGTAATGTATCTAATTACTATTAATACCCTTTCTATCATTTGGCTTTCCAAGGCATATATTAATTGCACATGGAAGAGATAATTGACTATCAACGAATATTCGTAAAAACGGCACTTGAAATTACCGTTTCGAGTGCCTTACATTCAGAAGGATAATTTCGAATCTCACTTTTAAACTTTCATTTTATGGCAGGATTGATAATAGTAAATTGCAACTTAAAGCTTTTAATGTTCTTTTCTTATACCTAGCTATAATGGCAGAATATACCCTATAATATATAAATACCATGGAAAAATATAAAAATATTTTAATTGCAACCATTACCAATTAAGATTTTAGACTAAACCTTCTGATCTCGAGTCAGCATCACCACTCAGGTAAAGCATCTGGCTGATGGGTTTAGCCTATTAACTAAGAGTGATTAAGACAGATTCAAAAGAAACAGATACATAATAAAAGATAAACTATTTATTTAACCCTGAATTAAAAGGCACATCACTGCGTGACGAAATAAAGTAGGAGTGGGATAACATTACACAGTTACAGCATATATATAATACGAGTCTGCGCTGTTTGATCACAAAGGTTCGCTTGGAGTGGCTGCGTAAAAGTGACACAAAAGGATCCATAGACACAAGGGTTCAAGGTGATGGATTGATAACTTGGCTCTAGTAGTAATGGACGCCACAAGATATTCCCTTTCCAAAGCAGCCCTTATTTTGTCGCCTATAGGTATATATAGGTTTATATATATACCTATAGTTTCTAGAATAATTTTGATTAGATTTTAACCGGCGAAGGATATGTTGTAAGGACGGTGAAAATCTCGGTCGAATTCGTAGATGGGCTAACCAGCTGAAAGAGGGTGGAAATGGTGGGGAACTGAAAATTTTATTTTCCAACAATTCTCTTTCGATTGAAGATAGGAAGAAAATACAAATTAGGCGAATTATTGCCTCATCATAACAAGCAACTTTTGTACTGAAACTTTTTTGATACCAACAATTGCTTGGAAGTTATGAGCAAAAAAGTCATTTTCAATCCCCTTCCCCAACTTGTCATTTCCCCATAGCTCTGTTACGACTAAAGATGGAAAAATCTCAATTAGGTAAATTATCACCTAATCATAAGGAACAACTTTTATACTGAAAATTTTTTGACAGCTAGAAATGCTTAGAAGTTATGTGCAAAGAAGCAATGTTCAATTCCCTCCCTTAATTTCTCCAAAGCTCTGTTACGATTGAAGATAGAAAAAAATTTCAATTATAAGAATTATCACCTTAACATAACAAACTACTTTTATATTAAAAGTGTTTTATCAGCTGGAATTGCTTATAAGCTGAAAAGCGATATTCAATTCTCCCCCTATTTATGTTTCCCCATAGCTCCGACACGATTGAAGATAGAAAGAAAATTTCATTTAGGGCAATTATCATAACCAACTACTTTTATATTGAAAGTTTTTTGACAGCAAGAATTACTTAGAAGTTATGATATCCCATCAGCCGCATTCACTTCCACTTTTTATACGGTAAACAAGCTTATATACCTGGCTTTACTCCGGATTAAATTGCTTTCATGATTAATATTTTAATGTAAAATTACTATTGTATAAAAATTGTAATACAAAAATTTCTTTTCTGATCTGAAACGTTTTCAATTAAAATGCGGATATCAATTGAACCAGACGAATTTTAAAACAGACGTTTTCTCCTTAAATTATTCTTTGCTATATGGACGAGTTTTCTGTTTTGTTTGTTTACATTAAATGTCTGTATTACGTATTTCCGATGTAATACTAAGTCAATGGATCTTCAAAGCGGAAGTCTAACATAAGAGCAGATAAAGTCAAGTTTTTTAATGTGAGTAAACAAACCAGAAAACCCGCCTATAGGTACTTCAAATTTTGTTAACAATTACTAAAATTTAAGAAAGGTTTTAATGAATATTTTGAAACAATTAACTTAACTAGTTAATTATTCATTAATTTAAAGAATGAAAATAAATCAATTAAATAGTTGCTCCTGATATAAATTGTTAATCGTCTACTTTTAATATTTTCTTCTAGTATTTGTCGAGAATTCTGTTAATGTATCCTGGGAACAGTTCTTTTTATTATTCTTGTTCTTCAACAATAAAGAATATTGTTACAAATTCTGTATAAAATTAATTTTGACAAAAAATATTAAAATGAGAGAAACAAATTGTATGGAAATGAAATTTTTCTCACTGAAAAGCTAATTTAAAAAAAATTAATATGGTGTAAAAATAGTTTCGTGAGATAATATTTTCCAAAGATATCACGGAAGAACGCCTTACTTAATATTTAATTAACTGAAATTTTAAGTATCTTTTCGGCTGTGAAAATTTGGAAGTGACCTTTCTCTTGTCTTAAATAAAAAGTGTGCAAAGTTTTTTCAAATCAGTTCATTGGTTTAGGAGGAGTTGTGGAACATACATACATAGCCACAATCACTTTTATTTAAATTAAGCTAATTATTAGATAAATATAATATTAAGATTGCTGGCAAATACTATGAGCCATAAAAAAAGCTTTTAGTGAAGATTTAGTCACAAATGATTAAATATTTATTTTAATTAAGTAAAAAGTTAATTTTAATTAATCAAAAATTTAATTTTAATAATTAATTTGATAATTAATTAATTTGTCAGATTACTTTAATTTGACATTTAATTAAACACGGCAGCACCACGATTTGTTTAATAAATTTAATATAAAATAGGCAAAAAAGATATATTTAATTAAGAGTTCCCTTGATCCTTTTTGAAATTGAAAAATATCTCATTAACTTTAAAATTGTTTTTGGGTTTTCTGCCTGAGTATTTGCTTTTAACTGTCGATGGAGATTTAAATTTACTGTTCAAAATTGCTGCGTTTATATCTTATGCTTTAAACACACAAAAAACCTTGACCAATGTACTGACCATTAAATCTAGCATATCCTTTTGAGCAGAATAATAAAACCTTTATACAATAAAAAATTAAATGTCATGAAAACAGAACCACAGCGTAAATATTACAATGTGTCGAAACGATAAAGTCATTGGCTATGTCTGTATTGATCAATATGTAATATTTCATTAATTTTATTTACATCAACATTAACGTAAAGGAATCTACCTTTGCCTTCCAGCTTTCGGAAAGGGATTTTGTTTTGATAAATTGCATTTCCTTTCTTAATTCACGCAATTTTCTTCTACATTGTAACTTTTCTATTCATATCTTTGGAGCCGTTTTTACACATTAATCATGACGTGCTGTGAAAAGCACATGAACTTATTTCTAGGTTTTTTTTATATATTATTTAGTAAGTTTTTTAAAGATATATTCAGAAAATTGCATATTCTGATAAGAATATGTTATATTAGACACAATCAGAATATTACCTATTATGATATATGTAAATAAGTTGACAAGGAAGTCTAAGAAAACTTTGCATTGAATATATAACATAGATAATAGAATAAGTAATAAAAATCCCCTTCTAGTTAAGCATACACATTGAAACTTGTGTTAGGTTCATAAGTATAAATTGTCTTTTCGCAAATCCATGTCATTAGAATACGTGTTATTAAAAGTAAAAAATTGTTATATTAAATCATTATAAAACTTTTTTTAAACTTTATATCCGTACAAATTTAAATATGTATCCAATTTAAATATGTACTTTTTTACGAAGACAGTAAGTGAAAATATCCCAAACTGTTGCATCACATTTTCCACCTGTATAGATTATAAATGATTTCTTAGTGTCTTCGATTTCTACTTTCATTTTGAGAATTGGCCGATTGAATGCATTTTTGAGAAAAGCAGTTGCATTGAAGCCGCATTTTCTGTGTTTTATGAAACAGTTTATTTTAAACATGTTTTACTTTTTTTCAATTATCTTACATCTTCTGTTCGCTATATGCATAGAATTATTAAAATTAAATACTATTTAAACTCAAAATTTTGTCATTAATTTGTAATACATTTTACTTTTGTACTTTCTTATTTGATTAGGCAAGCAATGGAAAGAGAAAACAATACAAAAATGCAACAACACAATAAATGTTATGTGAAGAAACTTTATACAAGTTCCAGCAAAGAATAAATGTATATAACACGCAAGAAAATAAGATCATCAGGGAAGTTTCCTTAAAATTATATACAAGAAATAATTTCAAATGTTCTAAGAACTAACAATCAAATAAACGTTTTTTCATTGTCCTTTTATTAAAATGATGATGTAAGATTTTGGCATATTAGAAAAACCTTTCACCCCTTATTGCACAATGAGAACTGATTCAACCTCACGTCGTCAAGAAGCAATGATCATCAAAAGATGCCAATCAATTTCTACCCTAATATATGCTTTTAAAGTGTTCAAGGACATGTGACACTTAGAACTATGATGATAGAAAATTTGCAAATATCTCTTTGGATTCTATATATATATAGGTGATTAAAAATAAACTATATCTCCTCAGAGAATTGAAGAGAAAACACAATTATGATAAAAACTACAAACCTCTTTGGCGTGCATATCAGAAAACAGAGATATGGGGGGAAAAAATAAAAACCCTGGCCATGAATAGATAACAAAGGGAGCCAGACACTCCATACAGAAAACAAAATCCATTTCTTTCCGAATAATAATACAATTTGTCGTGATGCGTATCAACACGAATTGTATGCGGTAAAGAAGCACAGTACATACAAATAATTGTCGTAAACACCTAAATGTTAGTTTGATGAATACGTATGAGGCAGCTTTATGCTAGAAAAAAATGGACATTTTTACTGAATGTTTCTTTTTTTAGTTTTTTTTCCTCTTTTTCTGCGCTTTACGCTATCGAATTTTTTGGAATATATACTAGGAATAGATTATATATAGTTCTGATAGCTAGATTTTCTTTTCTTGCAGTACTCAGGATAAACACACTAAAATTTTAACCATACTAAACTTTAAGATGCATTCATTTCACTTTATATATTTTGTTCTCAAAACCAAGGATCGCTTCTCCCGAGAAGACACCGATTGATCCAATTAGCTGTGACATTGATCAAAAGACCCCGGTCGAGCATTTAATGTCTTTCTTTCTTTCCTTTTTTTCATTTTGGAGAAGTGAGCCTTAAGTGAAGAATCATGTTTTTGTCCTTCCCCTACCCGCAATTATCCAGGAACTAAAGATTTCTGTTATCCACGTCATTCAAACCATTAGAGCTCA